>CM026269.1:15592183-15599199 GCA_014851425.1 Senna tora
CCTAAACCCTAAACCCTAAACCCTGAACCCTAAACCCTAAACCCTAAACCTTAGACCCTAAACCCAAAACCCTAAACGGTAAACCCTAAACCCTAACCCCAAAAACCCTAAAACCTAAACCCTAAACCCTAAACCCTAGACCCTAAACCCCAAAACCCTAAACCGTAAACCCTAGAGCCTAGACACTAAACACTATGCCCTAAAGCCTATACAATAAACTGTAAACCCTAACGCTGAACCGTAAATTGTATACCTTAAAACCTAAACCCTAAACCCTATACCCTAGAACGTAAACTCTAAACCCTAAACCCTAAGCCCTAATCCCAAAACCCTAAACCTTAAACCTTAAACCCTAGACTCTAGGCCCTAAATCCTAAACCATAGACCTAAACCCAAAAAGCCTAAACCCTAATCCCTAAACCCTGGACCCAAAACCCTAAACCTTAGACCCTAAACCCTAAACTCTAAACCTTGGACCCAAAACCCTAAACCCTAAACCCTAAACCCTAAACCCTAAACCCTAAACCCTAGACCTTAAATCCTAAACCCTAAACCCAAAAACCCTAAACCCTAAAGTCTTAACCCTAAACCCTAAACTCTAAACCCTAAACCCTAAACCTTAAACCCTAATCCTAAACCCTAAACCCTAGGCACTAGACCCTAAACCCAAAAACGCTAAACGCTAAACCCTAGACCATAAACTCTAGACTCTAAACACTAAACCCTAAACCCTAAACCCCAGACCATAAACCCTAAACCTTAAACAATAAACCGTAAACCCTAACCCTGAACCCTAAATCCTAAACCTTAAACCGTAAATCCTAAACCCTATACCCTAAACTCCAAACCCTAAACCCTAAGCCCTAATCTCTAACCCCTAAACTCTAAACCTTAAACCCTAAACCCTAAACCCTAAACCCTAAACCCTAAATCCTACAACCCTAAACCCTAAAACCTAAACCCTAAATCCTACACCGTAAACCTCAAACCCTAAACACTAAACACTAAATCCTAAAGCCTAAACCCCAGACTTCAAACCCCAAAACCTATATCCTAAATGCTAAACCCTAAACCTAAAAACCCTAAACCGCAAACCCTAAACCCTAAATGCTAAACTCTAAACCGTAAACCCTAAATGCTATACACTAAACCCTAATTCCTAAACTCTAAATCCTAAACCCTAGACCTTAAACCCTAAACCCCTAAACCCTAGACACTAAATATTAAATCCTAAACCATAATCCTGAACCCTAAATCCTATACAATAAACCCTAAACCCTAAATCCTAAACGCTATACCCTAAACCCTAAAACCTAAACCCTAAACCCTAAGCCCCAACCATTAAACCCTAAACCTTAAACCCTCGACCCTAGACCCTAAACCCCTAAACCCTAAAGCCTAAACCCTAAAGCCTAAACCCTAGAGCCTAAACCCTAAACCCAAAACCCTAAACTCTAAACCCTAAACCTTAAACCCTAAACCCTAAACCCTAAACCTTAAACTGTAGACCTTAAACCTTAATCCTTAAACCATATGCCCTAAACCCTAAACCCCAAGCCCTAAACCCTAAACCCTAGACCTTAAGCCCTAGACCCTAAACCCTAAACCCTAAACCTTAAACCCTAGACCCTAAATCCTAGACCCTAAACCCTAAACCCTAGAGCCTAGAGCCTAAAGCCTAAACCCTAAACCCTAAACCTTAACCCCTAAACCCCAAGTCCTAAACCCTAAATCTTGAATCCTAGACCCTAGACCCTAAACCCAAAAACCCTAAACCCTAAACCCTAAACCCTAGAGCCTAGACCATAAAGACTAAACCCTAGACACTAAACTGTAAACCCTAAACCCTAAACAATAAACCGTAAACCCTAACCCTAAAATCTAAATCTTAAACCCTAGACCCTAGACCCTAGAACCTAAACCATGAACTTAAGACCCTAAACCCTAAAGCCTAAACGTTAAACCTAAAAACCCTAAACCCTAAACCGAAAACCTTAAAACCTAAATCGTGAACCCTAAACCCTAAGTCCTAAACCCTAAATCCTAGACCCTAAACGCTTAACCCTAAACCCTAAACCCTAAACACTAGACCCTAAACCCTATACCCTAAACCCTAGACCCTAAACTCTAAACCCTAAACCCTAAACCCTAAGTCCTAAACCCTAAACCTTAACCCCTAGGCCGTAGACCGTAAACCCAAAAACACTAAACCCTAAACCCTAGACCCTAAACCCTAAACTTTAAACCATAAACCCTAGACCCTAAACCTTAAGCCCTAAACCCTAAACCCTAAGCCCTAAACCCTAAACCTTAAACCTTAAACCCTAAACCCTAAACCCTAAACCCGAAACTCTAAACCATAATCCATAAACCCTAATCCTAACCCCTAAAACCTAAACCTTAAACCCTAGACCCTAGACCCTAAACCCTAATCCCTAAACCCAAATACACTAAACCCTATTCCCTAGACCCTGGACCCAAGACCCTAGACCCTAAACCCTAAACCCTAAACCCTGGACCCTAAACCCTAAACCCTAAACCCTAAACCTTAAACCCTAAACCCAAAACCCTAAACCCTAAACCCTAAATCCTAAACCTTAAACCTTAAACTCTAAACTCTAAACCCTAAACACTAAACCCAAAAACCATAAACCTTAAAGTCATAACCCTAAACCCTAAACCCTAAAACCTAAACCCTAAACCCTAAACCCTAATACTAAACCCTAAACCCTAGTCCCTAGATCCTAAACCCAAAAACACTAAACGCTAAACCCTAACCCCTAAACGTTAGACCATAAATCCTAGACCCTAAACACTAGACCTTAGACACTAAACCCCAGACCGTAAACCCTAAACCCTAAATAATAAATCGTAAACCCTAACCCTAAACCCTAAATCCCACACCCTAAACCGTAAATCCTATACCCTATACCTTAACTCTAAATCCTAAACCCTAAACCCTAAGCCTTAACCTCTAAACCCTAAACCTTAAACCCTAGACCTTAGTCCCTAAACCCGAAACCGTAGACCTTGAACCCAAAAACCCTAACCGCTAAACCCTATACCCTAAACCCAAGACTCTAAACCCTCAACCCTAAACCCTAAAGCCTAAAGCCTAAACCCTAAACCCTAAACCATAAACCCTAAAACCTAAACACTAAACACTAAACCCCAAATCCTAAAGCCTAACCCTAGACCCCAAACCCTAAACCCTAAATCCTAAATGCTAAACCCGAAACCCCAAAATCCTAAACACTAAATGCTAAACTCTAAACCCTAAACCCTAAATGCTAAACCCTAAACCCTAAGTCCTAAACCCTAAACCCAGAATCCTAGACCCTAGACCCTAAACCCTAAACCCTAAAGCCTAAACATTAAACCCTAAGCCCTAAAGCCTAAATAATAAATCGTAAACCCTAACGCTGAACCGTAAATCCTATACCTTAAACCCTAAACCCTAAGCCCTAAACGCTAAACCCTAAACACAAATCCCAAAACCCTAAACCCTAAGCCCTAACCCCTAAACCCTAAACCTTAAACCCTCGACCCTAGACCCTAAACCCTAGACCCAAAACCCTAAACCCTAAAGCCAAAACCATAAAGCCTAAACCCTAAACCCTAAACTCTAAACTCTAAACCCTAGACCCTAAACACTAGACCCTAAACCCTAAACCCTAAACCCTAAACCCTAGACTCTAAACCCTAAACCCTAAACCCCAAGTCCTAAACCCTAAATCCTAGACCCGAGACCCTAAACCCAAAAACTCTCAACCCTAAACCCTAGACCGTAAATGCTAGACACTAAAGCCTAAGCCCTAAACACTAAACCATAAACCCTAAACTGTAAACCGTAAACTATAAACAATAAATCGTAATCCCTAAACCTAGACCCGAAGTCTTAAACCCTAGACCCTAGATCCTAAACCCTAAACTTTAAACCCGAGACCCTAAACCCTAAAGGCTAAACCCTAAACCTAAAAACCCTAAACCCTAAACCCTAAAGTCTAAACCCTAAACCCTAGACCCTAAACCCTAAACCCTAAACCATAAACCCTAGGCCGTATACCCTAAACCCTAGACTCTAAACCCTAAACCCTAGACCCTAAATCCTAGACCCTAAAGTCTAAACCCTAAACCCTAAACCCTAAACCCTAAGTCCCAAACCCTAAACCCTAAAGCCTAGGCCGTAGACCCTTAACCCAAAAACACTAAACCCTAAACCGTACACCCTAAACCTTAAATATTAAACCATAAACCCTAGACCCTAAACCTTAAGCCCTAAACCCTAAACCCTAAGCCCTAAACCTTAAACCCTAAACCCTAAACTCTAAACCCTAATCCCTAAACTCTAAACCCTAAACCCTAAGCCTTAATCCCAAACCCCTAAACTCTAAACCTTAAACCCTAGACCCTAGACCCTAAACCCTAAACCCTAAACCCTAAACCCTTGACCCAAAACCCAAAACCCTAGACCCTAAACTCTAAACCCTAAACCCTGGACCCAAAACCCTAAACCCTAGACCCTATACCCTAAACTCTAAACCCTAAACCCTAGACCCTAGACCCTAAATGTAAAATCCTAAACCCAAAAACCCTAAACCCTAAAGTGTTAACCCTAAACGCTAAATTCTAAACCCTAAACCCTAAACCTTAAACCCTAATACTAAACCTTAAACCCTAGTCCCTAGATCCTAAACCCAAAAACGCTAAACCCCAAACCCTAGACCTTAATCTCTAGACCCTAAACCCTAGACCGTAAACACTAAACCGTATACCCTAAACCCCAGATCGAAAACCGTAAACCCTAAACAATAAATCTTAAACCCTAACCCTGAATCCTAAATCTTAAACCTTAAACCGTAAATCCTAAACCCTGTACCCTAAACTCTAAACCTTAAACCTTAAGCTCAAATCCCTAACCCCTAAACACTAAAACTTAAACCCTAGACCCTAAGCCCTAAACCCTAAATCCTAGACCTTGAACCCAAAAACCTTAACCGCTAATCCCTAAACCCTAAACCCTAAATCCTAGACCCTAAACCCTAAACTCTAAACCCTAAACACTAAGCCCTAACCCCCAAATCCTAAACCTTAAACCCTAAACCCTAGACGCTAAACTCTAAACCCTAAACACTACCCCTAAACACTAAGTCCTAAACCCTAAATCAGGATTCCTAGACCCTAGACCTTAAACCCCTAAACCCTAGACCCTAGACACTATACCCTAAATTCTAAACAATAAACCGTAAACGCTAACATTGAACCTTAAATCCTATAACTTAATCCCTAAACCCTAAACGTTATACCCTAAACTCTAAACCCTAAACCCTAAACCCTAACCCCTAACCCCTAAACTGTAAACCATACACCCTAGACCCTAAACCGTAGACCCTAAACCCGTAGACCCTAAACCCTAAACCCTAAACCATAAAGTGTAAACCCTAGACCCTAGACCCGAAACCCTAAACCTTAAACCCTAAACCCTAAACACTAAACTCTAAACCCTAGACCCTAAACCCTAAACCCTAAACCTTAAACCCTAGACCCTAGACCTTAAGCCTTAAATCCTATGCCCTAAACCCTAAACCCTAGACCCTAGACCCAAAACATTAAACCCTAGACCCTAAACCCTAAACCCTAACCCCGAGACCCTAAACCCCAAACGCTAAACCCTAAACCCTAAACCCTAAACCCTAAACTCTAAACCCTAAACCCTAAACCCCAAGTCCTAAACCCTAAACCCTAAACCCTAGAACCTAGACCCTAAACCCGAAAACCCTAGACCCTAAACCCTAGACCCTAATCCCTAAGCCCTAAACACTAAACCATAAGCCCTAAACCCTAAACTGTAAACCCTAAACAATTACCCTAACCCTAGACCCGATACCTTAAACCCTAGACCCTAGACCCTAAACCCTAGACCCTAAACCTGAGACCCTAAACCCTAAATGCTAAACCTTAAACCCAAAAACCCTAAACCCTGAACCGAAAAGTTTAAACCCTAAACCCTAAACCCTAAACTTTAAACCCTAAACCCTAAACCCTAGGCCGTAGACCCTAAACCCTAGACCCTAAACCCTAAACCCTAAACCCTAAACCCTAAACCCTAAACTCTAAACCCTAAGTCCCAAACCCTAAACCCTAACTCCTAGGCTCTAGACCCTAAACCCAAAAACCCTAAACCCTAAACCCTAAACCATAAACCATAAACCCTAAACCCTAAACCTTAAGCCCTAAAACCTAAGCCCTAACCCCTAAACCCTAAACCCTAAACCCTAAACCCTATACCCTATACGCTAAACTCTAAACCCTAAGCCCTAAGCCTAAATCCCAAACCCCTAATGATGAAGAGCATGACACGGAGAGCACTCAAGGATGGAAGACTAACACTCTAAAAGATCCATTGCAAGGAATTGGAGGCCCGATGACAAAAGCAAGAACCAAAGCGATGAAGGAGGCCCTGAATTGCTTCATACGAGATCTTAAAGAGTTGGAGCCCAACTACATTAAAGAGTCAACCATTAACATGTCCAGCAAGAGCCCAAGAAAGGTGGTCACAATGTTAAAAGCCCAACAAGATGATGTCCAAGGCCTATGTGGTGTGCATATGGAAGAATTAACTTAAAATGCATGTGATAAGCATGTGCCTTTGGAGGATAAGAAAAAGTGACGTTTTGGACAAGCCAATCAGCAACAAATCTGATTTCATTTGATTTGATTTGACTCTTTATTTTATTTCCTTGTAATAAGGCCATTAGGTCATTAAATGTCATGGATATTTTGTCATACTTTCCCATTTTGATAAGCTGACTATTCTTCAAGAATGAGTCATCTTCTTAAGATGGAATGGTGCAAATCAAGATGCCAATCATCATTAAAGCACCATTATTAGTTTTTCTCTCGAGTCTTCCATTATAGACTATAAATAGGCTTTGCATTGTAACACAATTTCAGAATTGAATGAATTGAGACTTTTGTTTCTCTTGTGTGAGCTTTGCTTGCATCTTTGTTTCTTT
>CM026269.1:15599299-15778486 GCA_014851425.1 Senna tora
TAAACCCCAAACCCTAAACCCTAAACCCTAATCCCAAGACCCTAAACCATAAACCCTAAATCATAAACCTTAAACCTTTGACCCTAAACCTTAAGCCCCAAACCCTAAACCCTAAGCCCTAAACCCTAAACCCTAAACCCAAAATTGTAAACTCTAAACCCTAGACTCGAAAGCTTAAACCCTAGACCCTAAACCCTAAACCCTAAAGTCGAGACCCTAAATCCTAAGTCCTAAACTATAAACCCTAGGACCTTGACCCTAAACCCAAAACCCTAAACCCTAAACCCTAGACCTTAAACACCGAACCCTAAACCCTAAACCCTAAATTATAAACAGTAAACCCTAACCCTGAACCCTGAATCATAAACCTTAAACCCGAAACCCTAAACCCTATACCCTAAACTCTAAGCCCTAAACCCTAAGCCCTAATCCCTAACCCTAAACTCTAAACCATAAACCCTAGACCCTAGACCGTAAACCTTAAACCCTAGGCCCTAAACCCCAAAACCCTAAACCCTAGACCCTAAAGCCCAAACACTAAACCCTACAGCCTAAACCCGAAACCCTAAACCTTAAACCCTAATCCCTAAATCCTAAACCCAAAACCCTAAATCCCAAATCCTAAACCCCAAACCCTACACCCTAGACCCCAAACCTTAAACCCTAATTGCTAAAGCCTAAACCCTAAACCCTAAACCGTAAACCCTAAACCCTAAACCCTAAACCATAAGTCCTAAACCCTAAACCCTAGACCCTAGACCCTAGCCCCAAAACCCTAGACTGTAAACCCTAGACCCTAAACACTAAACCCTAAGCCCCAAACCCTAAACCCTAAACAATAAACTGTAAACCCTAACCCTGAACCCTAAATCCTAAACCTTAAACCCTAAACCCTAAACCCTATACCATAAACCCTAAACCCTAAACCTTAATCACAAACCCCTAAACTATAAACCTTAAGCCCTAGACCCTAAACCCTAAACCCTAGACCCTAACCCCAAAAACCCTAAACCCTAAACCCTAAACCATGGACCCAAAACACTAAACCTTAAACCCTAAACCCTAAACCCTAAATCCTAAACCCTAAACCCTAGACCCTACACCCTAAATGCTAAATCCTAAACCCTAAAGTCTTAACCCTAAGCCCTAAACCCTAAACTCTAAACCCTAAACCCTAAACCTTAAACCCTAATACTAAACCCTAAACCCTAAACCTTAGGCCCTAGACCCTAAACCCAAAAAACCCTAAACCCTAGACCCTAAACTCTAGACCATAAACCCTAGACCCTAAACACTAAACCCTAAACCCTAAACCCTAAACCGTAAACTGTAAACCTTAAACAATAAATCGTAAACCCTAACCCTGAACCGTAAATCCTTAACCCTACACCATCAATCCTAAAACCTATACCCTAAATCTAAACCTTAAACCCTTAGCCCTAATCCTTAACCCCTAAACTCTAAACCTTAATCCCTACACCCTATACCCTAGACCCTAAATCCTAGACCCTAAACCCGAAAACCCTAAACCCTAAAGCCGAAACCCAAAACCCTACACCCTACACCCTAAACCCTAAAACCTAAACCCTAAGCCCTAAACACGAAACCCCAGATCCTAAACCCTAAACCCTAGACCAGAAACCCCAAACCCCAAACCCTAAATGTTAAATGCTAAACCCGAAACGCAAAACCCTAAACCCTAAACCCTAAACTCAAAAAACCTAAGCCCTAGACCCTAAACCCTAGACCCTAAACCTTAGACCATAAACCCTAGACTCTAAACACTAAACCCTAAACCGTAAACTGTAAACCTTAAATAATAAACGTAAACCCTAACCTTGAACCGTAAATCGTAAACATTAAACCCTAAATCCTAAACCCTATACCCTAAACTCTAACTCTAAACCCTAAACCCTAACCCCTAAACTCTAAACCTTAAACCCTACACCCTACACCCTAAACCCTAAATCCTATACCCTAAACCCCAAAACCGTAAACCCTAAACCCTAAAGCCCAAACCCTAAACCCTAAATACTACACCCTACACCGTAAATCCTAAACCCTAAATCCTAAACCCTAAACCCTAATCGTAAACCCTAAAGCCTAGACCCCATACCCTAAACCGTAAATGCTAAATGCTAAACCCTAAACCCCAAAACCCTAAACTTTAAACCCTAAACCCTAAAGCCTAAACCCCAAATGCAAAACCCTAAACCCTAAATCCTAAACCCTAAACCCTAAGTCCTAAACCTTAAACCCTAGACCCTAAACCCTATACCCTAAACATTAAACCCTAAAGCCTACACAATAAACTGTAAACCCTAACGTTGAACCCTAAATCGTATAGATTAAATGCTAAACCCTATACCTTATACCCTAAACTCTAAACCCTAAACACTAAACCCTAACCTCTAACCCCTAAACTCAAAACCTTACATCCTAGACACTATACCCTAAACTCTAAACCCTAAACCATAAACCAAAAACCATACGTCCTAGCCCCTAAACTCTAAACCTTAAACCCTAGACCCTACACCCTAAACCCTAGACCCTCGACCCTAAATCCAAACACCTTAAACACTAAACCATAGACCCAAAACCCTAAACCCTAAACTCTAAACGCTAAACCCTAAACCCCAAAACCTAAACCCTAAACCATAACCCGAAGTCCTAAACCCTAAACCGTAAATCGTAAACCCTAAACCCGAAACCTTATACCCTAGACCCTAGACCCTAAACCCTAAAACCTAAACCTTAGACCCTAAACCCAAAAGGCCAAACCCTAAACTCTAAACTCTAAACCCTAAACCCTAAACACTATGTCCTAAACCCTAAACCCTAAATCCTAGGCCCTAGACCCTAATCCGAAAAACCCTAAACCCTAAACCCTAAACCCTAGACTCTAAACCCTAGACCCTAAACCCCAAAACCCTAAACCCTAAACCCTAAAGCCTAAAGCCTAAAGCCTAAACCCTAAGTCCTAAACCATACACCATAGACCCTAAACCTCAAGCCCTAAACCCTAAACCGTAAGCCCAAAGCCCTAAACCCTAAACCCTAAACTGTAAACTCTAAACCCTAGACCCGAAAGCTTAAACCCTAGACAATAGACCCTAAACCCTAAACCCGAGACCCTAAACCCTAAACCCTAAACCCTAAACCCTAAACACTAAACCTTAAACCCTAGACCCTAAACCCTAAACCCTAAACACCAAACCCTAGACCCTAAACCCTAAACTATAAACCGTAAACCCTAACACTGAACCTTAAATCCTAAACCTTAAACCCTAAACCCGAGACCCTATACCCAAAACTCTACACCCTAAACCCTAAGCCCTAATCCCTAACCCCTAAACCCTAAACCTTCAACCCTAGACCCTAGACCGTAAACCCTAAACCCTAGGCCCTAAACCCTAAAACCCTAAAGCCCAAACACTAAACCCTACAGCCTAAACCCGAAACCCTAAACCTTAAACCCTAATCCCTAAATCCTAAACCCAAAACCCTAAATCCCAAACCCCAAAACCCCAAACCCTAAACCGTAGACCCTAAACCCTAAACCCTAAAACCTAAATTCTAAACCCTAAACCCTAAACCCTAGACTCTAGACCACAAACTCTAAACCTTAAACCCTAAGTCCTAAACCCTAAACCCTAAATGCTAGAACCTAGACCCTAAACCTCAAAGCCCTAGACCCTAAGCTCTAAACCCTAAACCATAAATCCTAAACCCTAAACAATAAACCGTAAAGCCTAACCCTGAACCCTAAATTCTAAACCTTAAACCCTAAACCCTAAACCCTAAACCCTATACCATAAACCCTAAACCCTAAGCCTTAATCACAAACCCGTAAACTATAAACCTTAAGCCCTAGACCCTAAACCCTAAACCCTAGACACTAACCTCAAAAACCCTAAATCCTAAACCCTAAATCCTGGACCCAAAACACTGAACTTTAAACCCTAAACCCTCAACCTTAAATCCTAAACCCTAAACCTTAGACCCTACACCCTAAACGCTAAATCCTAAACCTTAAAGTCTTAACCCTAGGCCCTAAACCCTAAACTCTAAACCCTAAACCCTAAACCTTAAACCCTAATACTAAACCCTAAACCCTAAAGCCTAGTCCCTAGATCCTAAACCCCAAAAACCCTAAACCCTAAACCCTAAACCCTAAACCCTAGACCATAAACCCTAGACTCTAAACACTAAACCATAAACCCTAAACCGTAAACCGTAAACCGTAAATAATAAATTGCAAACCCTAACCCTGAACTCTAAATCGAACACATTAAACGCTAAATCCTAAACCCTAAACCCTAAATTTAAACCCTAAACCCTAAGCCCTAATCCCTAACCCCTAAACTCTAAACCTTAAACCCTACACCCTATGCCCTAGACCCTAAATCCTAGACCCTAAACCCGAAAACCCTAAACCCTAAAGCCGAAACCCAAAACCCTACACCCTACACCCTAAACCCTAAAACCAAAAACCTAAACCCTAAGCCCTAAACACTAAACCCCAGATCCTAAACCCTAAACCCTAGACCCCAAACCCCAAACCCTAAATGATAAATTCTAAACCCTAAATCTAAAAAACCTAAACCCTAAATCCTAAACCCTAAACCCTAAACCCTAAACCCTCAATGCTAAACTCTAAACCCTAAATGCTAAACCCTAAACCTTAAGTCCTAAACACTAAATCCTAAACTTTAGACCCTAAACATTAAACCCTAAACCCTAAACCCTAAAGAATAAACTGCAAACCCTAACCCTGAACCCTACATCCTAAACCATAAACCCTAAATCCTAAACCCTAAAACCTAAACCCTAAACCCTCAACCCTAAGCCATAACCGCTAAACCATAAACCTTAAACCCTAGACCCTTAACCCTAAACCCTCAACCCTAGACCCTAAACCGAAATACCCAAAACCCTGAATCCCAAACCCAAGACCCTAAACCCTACACCCAAGACCCTAAACCCCAAACCCTAAACCTTAAACTCCAAACCCTAAACCCTAAACTATAGACCCTAAACCCTAAACGCTAAATGCTAAACCCTAAACCCTAAAGCCCTAAAACCTAAACCCTAAACCATAAACCCTAAGTCCTAAACCCTAAACCCTAGACCCTAGACCTAAAACACAAAAACCCTAAACCCTAGACACTAGACCCAAAACCCAAAAATCCTATACCCTAAACCCTAAACCCTAAACCCTAGACCGTAAATCCTAAAACCCTAAACCCTAAACCTTACACCCTAAACTCTAAACCCTAAAGCCTAAACCCTAAACCCTAAACTCTAAACCCTAAACCCTAAACCTTAAACCCTAAACCTTAAGTCCTTAAGCGTAAACCCAAAACTCTAGAACCTAAACCCTAAACCCCAAAACCCTAAACCCTAAACCCTAGATCCTAAACCCTAAACCCAACATCCTAAACCCAAAACCCTAAAGAATAAACCCTAAACTCTAACCCTGAACCCTAAATCCTAAACCATAAACTCGAAACCCTAAACCCTAAACCCAATACCCTAAAATCAAAACCCTAAACCCTAAGCCCTAACCCCTAAACTCTAAACCCTAACCAATAAACCCTATACCCCGAACTCTAAACCCTAAACCCTAAACCCTAAGCCCTAATCCTTAAACTCTAAACCTTAAACCCTAGACCCTAGACCGTAAACCCTAAACCCTAAACCCTAAATCTGAAATCCCTAAACCCTAAACAATAAACCCTAAACCCTAAACCCTAAACCCTAAACCCTAAACCTTAAACTCCAAACCCTAAGCCCTAAACTATACACCCTAAACCCTAAATGCTAAACGCTAAACCCTAAACCCTATAGCCCTAAACCCTAAACCCTAAACCCTAAGTCCAAAACCCTAAATCCTAAACCCTAGACCATAAATCCTAAAACCCTATATCCTAAGCCTTAAACCCTAAATCCTAAACCCTAGACTCTAAATCCTAAACCCTAAACCCTAAACCCTAAACCCCAAACCCTAAACCCTAAACCCTCAAGCCTAAGCCCTAAACACTATACTCTAAACCTTAAACCCTAGACCCTAGACCCTAAAATGTAAACCCTAGACCCTAGACCCAAAAACCCTAAACCTTAAACCCTAGACCCTAGATCTTAGACCCTAAACCCTAAACCCTAAACCCTAAACCCTAAACCCTAAACCCTAAACCCTAAACCCTAAACCCTAAACCCTAAACCCTAAATCCTAAACCCTAAACCCTAAAGCCTAAAGCGTAAACCCTAATCCCTAAACCCAAAACCCTAAACCCTAAGCCCTAAACCCTAAACCCTGAACCTTGAACCCTCATCCCTAAACCTTAAACTCTAAGCCATAAAACCCTATATCCTAAGCCCAAAAACCCTAAACCCTAAACCCTAAACCCTAAACCCATAGACCCTAAACCCTAAACCCTAAACCTTGGACCAAAAACTCTAAACCCTAGACCCTAAACCCTAAATGCTAAACCCTAAACCCTAAACCCTAAACCCCAAACCTCAAACCCTAAACCCTAAACGCTAGACCCTAAACCCGAAACGATAAACTCTAAACCCAAAAACCCTAAACCCTAGACCCTAAACACTAAAGTCTTAACCTTAAACCCTAAACCTTAAACCTTAAACCCTAAACCCTAAGCCCAAAGTCCTACACCCTAAACCTTAGATCCTAGACCCTAAACCCTAAACCCAAAAACCCTAAACCCTAAACCCTAAACCCTAAAGCCTATACCATAAACCCTAGACACTAAACACTAAACCCTAAACTCTAAACAATAAACCGTAAACCCTAACCCTAAATTCTAAACCCTAAGCCCAAAACCCTGGACCCTAAACCCTAAAGCCTAGACCCTAAACCCTACCCTAAAACCCTAACCCTTAACCTTGTGCCCAAAACCCTAAACCGTAAACCCTAAACCATAGACCCTACACCTTAAACACTAAACCCTAAACCCAAAAGTCTTAACCCTAAACCCAAAACCCTAAACCCTAGATTCAAAACCCTAGAACGTAAACACTAAACCCTAAAGCCTAAACCCTAAACCCTAAACCTTAAACTCTAAACCCAAAACCCTTAACTATAGAACCTAAACCCTAAACCCTAAACGCTAAACGCTAAATCCTAAACCCAAAAACCCTGAACCCTAGACCCTAAACCCTAGACCCTAGACTCAAAACCCAAAAACCGTAAACCCTAAACCTGAAACCCTGAACCCTAACCCCTAGTCTCTAAGCCCTAAATCCTAAACCATAAACCCTAAACCCTAAACTCTAAGCCTTAAACCCTAAACCCTAAACTCTAAACCCAAAACCCTAAACCTCAAACCCTAGACCCTAGACCCAAAAACCCTAACCCCTAAGCCCAAAAACCCTAAACCCTAAACCCTAAACCCTAAACCCTAGACCCTAAACCCAAAAACCCTAAACCCTAAACCCTAAACCCTAAACCCTAAACCCTAAACCCTAAACCCAAAACCTTAAAGCCTAAACCCTGAAACCTAAAGCCTAAAACCTAACGCGTAAAGCCTAATCCCTAAACCCAAAACCCTAAACCCTAAGCCCTAAGCCCTATACCTTGAACCCTGAACCTTGAACCCTTAACCCTAAACCTTAAACTCTAAGCCTTAAAACCCTATATCCTAAACCGATAAACCCAAAACCCTAAACCCTAGACCCTAAACCCTAAACCCTAAACCTTGGACCAAAAACTCTAAACCCTAAACCCTAAACCCTAAACCGTAAACCCTAAACCCTAAACCATAAACCCTAAACCCTAGAACCAAAACCCTAAACTCTAAACCTTAAACCCTAAGTCCTAAACCCTAAATCCTAGACCCTGGACCCTAAACCCAAAACCCAAAACCCTAAACCCTAAACCCTAAAGCCTAGACCCTAAACCCTAAACCTTAAACGCTAAAACCTAAACTCTAAACCCTAAACAATAAAACGTAAGCCCTAATGCTAAACCCTAAATCCTATACCTTGAACCCTAAACCCTAAATCCTATACCCTAAACTCTAAACGTTTAACCCTCAACCCTAAGTCCTAAGCCCTAAACCCTAAACTTTAAACTCTAGACCCTAGACCCTAAACCCTAGACCTTACACCCAAAAACCCTAAACCCTAAAGCACAAACCCTAAACCTTACACCCTGAACCCTAAACCCTGAACCATAGACCCAAAACTCTAAACCCTAGACCCTAAACCCTAAACCCTGAACCCTAAAACCTAAACCCTAAACCCCTAACCCTAAACCCTAAACGCTAAATGCTAAACCCTAAACCCAAAAACCCTAAAACCTAAGTCCTAAACCTTAAACCCTAAATCATAAACCCTAAACCCAAAACCCAAAACCCTAGACTCTAAAGCCTAGACCCTAAGCATTAAACCTTAAACCCTAAACCCTAAACCCTAAACAATAAACCGTAAACCCTAATGTTGAACCCTAAATCCTATACCGTAAACCCTAAACCCTAAACCCTAAACCCTATACCATAAACCCTAATCCCTAAACCCTAAACCCTAAGCCGTAACCCCTAAACCCTAAACCTTAAACCCTAGACCCGAAATCCTAAACCCTAGACCCTAGACCCTAAACCCTAAAACCCTAAACCCTAAACCCTAAACCCTGGACCCAAAACCCTAAACCCTATACCGTAAACTCTAAACCATAAATTCTAAGCCCTAATCCCTAACCCCTAAACCCTAAACCTTAAACCTTAGAACCTAGACCCTAAACCCTAAAACCTAGACCCTAAGCCCTAATCCCTAACCCCTAAACTCTTAACCATAAACCCTAGACCCTAGACCCTAAACCCTAGACCCTAAACCCAAAAACCCTAAACCCTAGAGCACAAACCCTAAACCCTAAACCCTGAACCCTAGACCCTAAACCCTAAACCCTAAACCTTAAACCCTAAACCTTAAACCCTAAACCCTAGACCCTAAACCCTAGACCCTATACCCTAAACCCTAAACCCTAAACCCTAAACCCTAAACCCTAAGCCATAAACCCTAGATCCTAAACCCTAAACCCTAAACCCTAGACCCTAAACCCTAAACCCTAAGCCCTAAACCTTAAACCCTAAACCCTAAACCCTAAACAATAAACCGTAAACCTTAACCCTAAGCCCTAAATCCTATACTGTAAACCCTAAACCCTAAACCCTAAACCCTAAACCATAACCTCTAAACCCTAAACCCTAAGCCCTAATCCCAAACCCCTAAACTCTAAGCCTTAAACCCTAGACCCGAAACCCTAAACCCTAAACCCTAGACCCTAAACCCAAAAACACTAAACCCTAACCCCAAAACCTTGGACCCAAAACCCTAAACCCTAGACCTTAAACCTTAAACTCCAAACCCAAAACCGTTAACCCTAATCCCTAATCCCTAAACTCTAAACCTTAAACCTTAGAACCTAGACCCTAAACCGTAAACCGTAGACCCTAAACCCCAAAACCCTAAACCCTAAATGCTAAACCCTAGACCGTAGAACCTAAACCCTAAACCCTAAACCCTAATCCCTAAACCCTAAACCCTAAACTCTAAACTCTAAATCCTAAACCCTAAACCCTAAACCCTAAACCCTAAACCCTAAGCCCTAAACCTTGAACCCTGAACCCTAAACCCTATACCCTAAACCCTAAATCCTAAACTCTAAGTTCTAAAACCCTATATCTTATGCCCCAAATCGCTAAACCCTAAACCCTAAACCCTAAACCCTAAACCCAAAACCTTAAACCTTAAACTCTAAACCCTATACCCTGGACCAAAACCTCTAAACCCTAAACCCTAAGCCCTAAACCCTAAACCCTAAACCCCAAACCTCAAACCCCAAACCCTAAACCCTAGACCCTAAACCCTAAAGGCTAACCTCTAAACCCAAAAACCCTAAATGCTAAACCCTAAACCCAAAAGTCTTAACCCTAAACCCTAAACTCTAAACCCTAAACCCTAAACCCACCCAAAGTCCTAAACCCTAAACCCTAAACCATAGGCCCTAGACCCTAAACCCAAAAACCCTAGACGCTAAACACTACGCCCTAAACCCTAAACTCTAAACAATACACCGTAAACCCTAACCCCATACCCGAAACCTTAAACCCTAGACCCTAGACCATAAACCCTAAATCCGAGACCCTAAACCCTAAAGGCTAAACCCTAAACACAGAAAACCCTAACCCTAAACCTTGGACCAAAAACCCTAAATCGTAAATTATAAACCCTAAACCCTAACCCTAAACGCTAAACCCTAACCCCAAAAATCCTAAACCCTAAAGTCTTAACCCTAAACCCTAAACCCTAAACTCTAAACCCTAAACCCTAAACCTTAAACCCTAATACTAAACCCTAAACCCTAGTCCCTAGACCCTAAACCCAAAAACCCTAAACCCTAAACCCTAGACCCTAAACACTAGACCATAAACACTAGACTCTAAACACTAAACCCTAAACCCTAAACCCTGAACCGTAAACCGTAAACCTTAAACAATAAACCATAAACCCTAATCCTGAACCGTAAATCCTAAACCTTAAACCCTAAACCTTAAACCCTATACCCTAAACCCTAAACCCTAAACCCTCAGCCCTAATCCCTAATCCCTAAACTATAAACCTTACACCCTAGACCTTAAACCCTAAACTCTAAACCCTAGACCTTAAACCCCTAAACCATAAACCCTAAACCATAAACCCTAAACCCTAAACCCTAAACCCTAAACCCTACACCCTAAACCCTAAACCCTAAATCCTACGCCCTAAATCCTAAACCCTAAACCCTAAACCCCAGACCCTAAACCCTAAACCCTAAATGCTAAATGCTAAACCCTAAACCCCAAAACCCTAAACCCTAAACTTTAAACCCTAAACCCTAAACCCTAGATGCTAAACTCTAAACACTAAATCCTAAAGCCTAAACCCTCTGAGACCTGTCACTTGTTCTGAACCTGTGTCTGAAAATATTAGCAAACGAGTGGTGAGTCATACGACTCAGTGAGAGACTGACCCATCCTAGGCATAGTAGCGGGCACCACTACGACAGTGAAAGGGTGAAAACCACATACTTATGCAGAATGTCTTGTACACACCATGAAACATATAATGTGATCAAATTCACCATTCGCAATCCAACCTATAGCATAGATGCCAAGCATAAATAATCATTCAAAATTTCTCAACTACATATCAAAGACTTCCATCAAACCCATTCACGAATCAAATTAACATATAGTTCAAACTCAAATAGCATAGTCAAATACATCAAGTCTAAAATCAATAAGTCAACAAAGATAAAATAAAACATAGTGCAATCATTCACATAGCATTGGGAGTGTTAATCAAAGTATCACACATAAACAATTCCTTACGAACACAAAATCAAATTCTGCCAGAGTTTATATCATAATACCAATAGCATGTCATCCAAATCAATATTTCACAAAAATCAACAATCCAAGAAAACAAATAATTCTGTGTAATGTTGGCAGCATAGGGTTGAGGTTGCTTGGGCCCCATTTAGTTAAGGAAGGTTGTTGAGAATAATAAAATTTTAAAAGAATTAGTTTACAAAGCCGGTGTCCAAGGTTTTCCAAGTAATAAAGAGCATGAATCCTCGACTTGGTTTTCAAAAGGACAAGAAATGCAGTATGCAAAGAAGGGGGTTCATATAGTAAAAAAAAACTCTATGACCAACATTACCTATTCATACAAATTCCTTCCCAAAAGCAAACAAGGGAAATACAACACCATCTCAATCATTCTATCAAGACTCTTGTTGATGCACAACATATATAAAATCCACTATGTCCCTCAACCCTTGAAAATCACAATCACAATCACAATCATAATCTCAACATAAATGGGTCCACACCCAATCTCAATCAAATCTAAAATGCAACAACATGCCTCATTGGTCAATTCATAATGGCTCAAATCACATAAAATTCTCATTACTAGGTCAATTTAGATTCAATCCTAATTCATATTAAGTGCATGATTACAATCACACAATTAATCACAACACATAATTTAATCATCCCTTTTTGGGGCTAGGATAAGAAAGTCCCTCACCTTTGCCGCTTCACTTAGCATTCCCTTTGAGCACTCTGGTCTCCAAGGAAGTACTGGAACCCTATCACATACAACCAATTCAATCGATATTAAATTTCATACAATTTCCTAGTTTCTTTACTTATGACTTCTTACATTTATCCAACCTCCAAGTTCATTTACTTGGCCTATGGTCATCATTTGGTGTTCTCTTTTAGTTCAACTCAATTAATGCATAAATAAACAAGTTTTAAAACTTGTTCACTCTCCAACCTCCATCAATGGAGAATTTGCCAAATATGAAAAGTTCTCATTTTCACGAAATGTTCACATATCATTATTCCAATCATTGGGCATTCTTAGAAATCATTTAGAATACCTAAATAATTCATTTGAAGTCCATACATGCCATCAAGTTTAAGGAAATTTATAAGTTCCATAAATTTTGCTAAAATTCGTTGGTTAGAAAACCAAGGGTAGAAATCTCCATAGAACTCAATATTTGGGTGATCTCTATGTTCACAAATGATCATAAGGTGATATATTATTGATAGGTAACTCATTCCCATCAAGAAACCTATGATTTAAGAGGTGAAAACAAGATTTTGATGCTTACCTTTGGGGAAGTCCGAATTTGGAAACCCATGGAGGTTGCCCAAGCTTGTTAATGCTTAACAATGGTGGAGGGAGCTTGATGAGGCATGGAATTGGTGGGAGGAAGCAAAAACATGGTGGAAAGTGAAGGATTTATTCACTTGTTGCTTGCCCTAAGAGAGAAAATGTGAAGAAGAGATAAAGGGAATGGAGAAGAGTGGTGTGGTTCTTTTTGCTGAAAGGAGAAAAAGATGCGCACTTATGTTGGGTTTGGAATTTAAGGGTAATTTGGACATTTGACAACTTTTGGGGTATGGTAAAATAAATTTTGGATGAGACTTTCTTATTTAGATTTATTTGTGGGTAAAAATGGGAAAGTTTAGAAAATTTTGGAAAATCATAGGCCTATTAAAAATATCTGTTATTGAGTGTCTTGCAGATGAAAATTTCCTACCCAATATGATTTTAATTTTCGAAAAATTCTCAAATTTAAACTATAAGCTTTGAATAATTCATATGACCACTTTTAAACAAAATTATAATTTTCTCCCTAATTTTCATATTTATTTTAATTCCTTAAATTATCAACTCTTAAACTATTAAAATCTTAATTATATCTCAAAAATTTTATTTCACTCTAAAAAATTTATTTTTATTTTTCTTTAGCCAAAATGTTTAACTTCAATTTCACAATTTTATCAATTTCATATTATCCCATCAAATCCTATTTAATTTTATTTATCTATACGTATAGACAAAATTATTATTTATTTCTATAGTTCATTTATTTATTTACTTGTTTATCTATTTATTATTATTCCATTATATTATGTATTTATTTTATTTTATTTTATTTACATTTCTACTCCAAATGATGACCATTCTAAGTCTTACTATATATTTGATTTGATTCCAAAAATACCCCTCGGGTATTACAAATGAGAACTTGAGTTTTACTGTCTTTCTTTTTACTTATGGGAAAAAAGTTTGTGTGAGTACAGTTTCTCTTTTGCTGTTATCTCTTTACGTCTGGGTAAAAAAGTTTTTTGCAAGAGTACCGTGTGATTAAGACGGTTTGTATGTGGTTGCTAGCATGGTTTCCTGTGAACATTTGTTTTGTATTTTCGCACCCAATGGGTTTTTACCTCGCTACTGGTGGAATATCAGCTTGGCCTTGGAGGCGCTTAGCGTTTCTTCGGGCGGTCAGCCCGTTGTCCTTTTGTAGGACTTGCGCGAGTACTTTTCAAGTTGAAGTCATGCCTCTTTCTGGAAAGGAATACTTCGATTAATAATAGACAAAATGGTTACATTCGTGCAGCCTCAGTCGGGCTAGCCTTAGTCAGGCTGAAAGTAAACAAGATGATTACATTCGAGTTGCCTAGGTCAGGCGAGCCTTAGTCACGCTGAAGTGAATCCCCAATTTGAAATAAAGGGATGTACGTGACTTGACCGAAAGGTGGTATGAGAGCGCAAAGTGTGTTCAGAGCTTAGGCAGAGGTATGGTCCGGGCGGGCGGACTCCAGTTTCTTTCCTCCTAACTCTTTACCCTCTGGGGGTTCCTCGCGTGATTCTCTGGGACCAAGGCGAGCAACCTTGACGGTCTTGGTTAAGCTTGATGCGTAGCATGCTCGCGCTAGTTTTTGGTTCGCCATGATTTCTCCAACCCCGTGGGGTGTTGGGAACTTCAATGTGAGCTGTGCGGTGGACACTACAGCTCTAAGTTTGTTTAGGCACAGTCGCCCTAGGATGGCGTTGTATGCCGAGGGTGCTGAGATAATGATGAAGTCTACATCGAGGCTTGCGACCTTTGGTAAGGTGCCTGTGGTTGTTCGGGCGGTCATAATTCCTTTGCGGGAACCTGGGCTCCTCAAAAACCTATAAGTGTGCCGGGGAATGGCCCTATGCTAGCCTCGTTCAACCCGAGTTTTTTGAAGGTGTCAAAGTAGAGAACATCTGCCGAGGATCCTTGGTCAATCAAGACTCTGTTGACCTCATAGTTAGCGATTATTGCGGTTACTACCATGGGGTCGTCATGGACTGGTCCCTCTAGGTTGGTAAGGTCGAACGTGATGGGGTATCCTCTGGGCTCGCTTCCCTTTTTGTGCTTTGGAGCATAGTTGAGGGCGAGTATGGAGCGTTCCACCCTTTTCTTGTTCTGTGGTAACGAGGAAGTTCCTCTCTGCAGACCACCTACGATGACATTGATGACACCGCGAGTAGGTGTCTGATCGTTGGCCTCTCGTGAGTGTTCTGCGTTAGTTTTGCCTTCCTCTTTGATGTACCTGCCGAGCTACCCTTTACGAATTAGGTGTTCAATCTGATCCTTTAGCTGGATGCAGTCGTTAGTTTCGTGCCCGTAATCCTTGTAGAACTGGCAGTACTTGACTACTGGCTTTCCCGTCTTTCGCCTCTTGATCTGAGGAGGGAAGCTGAGCATGTCAGAGTGATAGATTTCTTTGAGGACTCCAACGTGGGATTTGTTGAGGTGAGTGTAGCTTGTGAATCATCCTCTGGGAGGCGTTCGTGGTCAGGGGGCGATCGCTTTCTGTTGTTTTTCTCCTTGGACTTTTGGTTATCTGCGACTGCTTTCTCCTTTTTCTTTTCCGCTCGTTCCATGTTGGACCTACTTATCATAAACTTCCTCATCTTGTCTTTGGCGATTTGCACATTTTCTTCTTGGATGAACTAGTCTGTGCGGTCCATCAGCTCTTGTAAGGTGGAGACGGGGCACCTGTTGAGTTCTTCGTAGAACTGCGAACATCGGAGACCCTGTTTGATGACAAAGATCGTGACAGCGTCCTGGAGGCCTCAAACCTGGAGCGAGATTTTGGTGAAGCAGGTCAAAAAGGCATGCAGGGTTTCTCCTTCTTCTTGGTGAAAACCAATGAAGGAGTCCTCGTTCTTTTTGTATTCCTTGTTGCTGGCGAACTGCGTAAGGAAGTTTTGCGCTAACTGTTTGAAGCTATGGATCCAATTGCTGAGTAGTAGTGAGAACCACCTCAGAGCCGCCTCTTTCAGGGTTGACGAGAAGACTCGGCATTGTTGACCGTTCGTCATGCCTAATATCGACATAGCCGAGTTAAATGTGTTAATGTGATCTCGTGGATCAATTTCCCCGCCATAGGGTTCGATGTGGAAAGGCATCTTGAAGCCCATGGGCACGTGCTCGTTCATGATTTGTTTGGTAAAAGGGTGTCTCCCCTTTTCCTGGAACTCAAAACCGGGCCACTGGTGAGCAGTTGTGCCGCAGGGGGCATACTGGTTGTAGACACCTGCCCAGGGCATGTGGAGGTAGGATCCCGATGGGTGGTTTGGGACTGGCGATCGCGGGTAGCTCGTGGCGGGACACACTGCTTGTCCAGCGACCATTGCTGGTCCAGGAGGGATTATCGTTGGGGGTGCTGGTAGGGTCCCGAACTGTATTGCGGGTAGGTTGGTAGGGTCGCTGGAGGCCCCTGCTGTCGTGCCGTATGGTACCCGTGGTAATTGGGCGCCTACGCTTGCTTAGGCGATGTTCTTCTTCTCCTCTCACTGCTGTTGGCGTAGGGCTGCTATTTCTGCCTCAATACGGGCAAGCTCTACCTCCCGCGGGGTCCTCGTCGGCTCCATTATTTCTTGATTGTCGACTGTACGGCAAGGAATATGCGGCATGCAATAAGGATGTTGGGGGCATGCCTCCTCTCTGGGTGCTAGGTTCTAGACCACAGTTTCCACAACAACTACCTTCGTCGTCGAGGTGCTCTGGGGTTGAGTGGTATTTCAACCGCCTGCTTCGGTCGTGACCGCTTCAGCCGCTCCCTGCCTGTTCCTTGTGCTGGGCCTTAGAGTTCTTGCATTGGTCGTGGCTATGAGGGCATTTGAGTCAGTCATCCTGTAGTATATCTTGTTAAACAGGTAAAAAATACGGGTTTCAGAGTGTTAGGTGGATACTCCTACTCCCTGAAAAAGAAATGTCGTTTAGCGGCAGAGTGCGCAAGGCATTGTGGTCTGAGGAAGACCGCGGTGGGCGCCACTTTAACTGTTGTTTTTGGTTCAGACAATTGTAGTTTGCAATTAAGGACTGTAAGGGGTCTTAACCTTGGGGGACTTGTCCTTAGGTGATGCACGTAGGTGCCTACATACCCTTGGGAAGGGATCAAAGTCCACGTAGTTCGCCATGGTGACATCTATAGGAGCCATTGGGCAAGGTTGTTACCTGTATAGGGCCGTGTGCGGATAAGACGTGCTCAAGGTACTTCGGACGGGCGAGCCGCACTTAAGAGGTTGCCTTAGAGTGTGAGAGAGCTTGAGTCTCTGGTGGCTGCTGGAAGCCCTGTCGCTAAGATAATCCAGGGGCAGAGATAAGTCTGCCGGTGACTGGACCTAGCGGTGCGTAAGGCAGAGCTCAGGATGTGCGATGGATGTTGTGTAAGTTGTCTGGGAGTGCTCTGAATGCCTGCTATGATGGTTATGGGTAACGTTCTCTAGAGGTACTTTAGATGTCTCGGATCTGGTATGGTAGTCCTTGATCTCATGTCCTTTAGTCCCCCGGGTGAGGGTCTATTTATACTAAGTGTGAGGAGGACGTGCTCGACCCACGTTCTCGTGGGACGTGGGTCGTCCCACGATGCCCTGGGAGTTTCCACGTCTCGTTGAGTGGGAGCCGTCGCGAGAGGATTTTGGCAAGGGTCACGTAAGTGGCAGGTAAGTTGTGCCACATATTGCTAGCATGTGCTGCCGCTAGGCTTCTGGAAGGTTAGTGCCACGTGTCCCTAAGCGAAATATTCCGTAGTTACACCTACCAAATTATCTAAACAGTATATATATATATATATATATATATATATATATATATATATATATATATATATATATATATTCATCAAACCCCTTAACAACAAATAATGCGTTATTTAGTTTGGACTTCAATTCAAAGCAGTGAAATAGCTATGTTTGATATTGCTATCGGTTCAAATGCTAATTAATTAAAATTACTATTCTTTATGGAATGATTAGTTAATTAATTAAGGTCCACCCAAAGAATATCATGGTTTCCCAATTAAACTAATATTTCTCATAGCACCAATGACAACATTAGTTACTCAAAATCACCAAGATCCCACACAAACCAATGGCACAATAGTAGTATTGGCTAGAAAAGTATAAATATATTATGGTTAAATGAATGTGAAAAAATTATTAGGTGTAGCTACTATTGTATACTACCTTCACTATTTGCATTCCTTAACTTGCTTTGATTTTGTACACCCTGCATTTTCAACACAAGAAAAGCCATTTGTGTTTGACTGAGAATTTCCTGCTCCTAGAGAATGAAAAGTCTATATATTAACACAAATCTTAATCTTATACATACCACATCAAGTTATAGTGGATTGGTTTTTCAAAGACAAAAAGAACACCCGTTTAAAGTTCCTCAATAGTCAACACCACCCCTACTTATGATTGACAAAATCAGATTATGCATGTATTATTACTTTACTTGCTCTCAAAAGGGCAGACTATAATAAGCTACACAGTGCTTCTAATGCGTTTTCTATATATGTGAGAAACAATATCCCTCCCTCCCTCCAATTCTATTTTTTTTACACCCATTAAAAAAAAATAGGACTCAGTTGAAAAAAATATACCACTCAGTCACTTACAACAAAAATATATTTTTCTCTATGGACTAAATTGTAAGCAAATTTTATTTGCCACCATCTAAATACAATTTTCTCTCTCACTCCACATATTTGCGCTCAATGCTCTGTTTGACTCTATTTCTCACACAGACACTCATTTTGCAGATTGCTCATCACTTAGAGTGTTATTTTCTTCTCTACACACACAAATCTACCAACTCTTTCAATCAAGTTGCATCTCAATTTGCCTAAGTAGTTTAAATTATTTTATGCATAGAGAGTATAAAGCAATCGGCTGATAAGGATTTTAAAACTTATTAGCTGATTTCTTTAAAAAAAAGAATCCAAAGTTCTCAATGTAGAAGATATGACAAGAAAGGTGCATAACGGGATTGGTCTCTAACAAGTAGCCTCTCCAATTAACTGAAGAAGAATCCCACGGCAAAATGCTATAAGCATAAAATGCTTGAACAGGGCCGGATTTTAAGAAGACCAACTGAGCTAGAATAGCATTAGACATAGAGGCATAATAAAGAAAAATAAGTGATAAAACTGCGAAGAATGACTGCAATATATAATAATATAACAAACCAGCAAACCTGGCACACTTGCATCTACCTTTGCTGAGCGTCCCTAAATCCAATTATGCCACAATAATAACATCAAATTAGTACCATCTTAAACCAATCAAAGCTCCTAATTGAAAATAAATTTACACAACTTACCACTACATTAATCACTTTAGATCAAATTACACAGTTCATGCATTACCGAGAAAAAGAAAAATGAAACTGAAATCATTGATGTTGTAAACATACTCAACACAATTCAAAGTAGCCTATTGAGTTCGTCATACTAAGATTAAAAATGTTCCAGCAATATTTGATTAGGAAAAAATCCGAAGAAATCCCTAAATTTGTTCCCTCAGATTTTTCACTAACGCAGCAAGTGGGGACAGTGAACTTAGGAGTTTTATTAAGCGTTGATTGGTTTAGCAGGTGAGTCAAGTCGGCGAAGAAGTCCTTGTCGACGTCGTTGGTGCTCTCTATTGCGGTCGAACCCGCCACCGAGTCAATCGGCGGGCCAGAGCCAAGGAGGAGGAGGAACCTGTCGAAATCGTAGGAAAACTCCGAAGGGCAGCCGAAAGCAGCATCTAAAACGACGTTGGCTCCATTAAAGAAATGAGACAGAAAGAGAGAAAGAAGACGAGAGATAGAAGAGACGCGCTTCTACCAAATGAAATTTTGGCATTTCTTTTTTACTTTGCTGCTTTCTAACCACGGTTAAACAAAACCGTGGGTAGATTTAGGCATTCTCACCATTTAACTACGTATATAATAACCATAGTTAAACAAGCATAGTTAAAAATCTACTTTTTTGTAGTGTATATATATATATGTTAACATTAGTTTAATACGATGTAAGAGATTAGTTCCCTTTCGCTAAATTCTACATCTATTGATCATACGCATGTGTTAATGTGTCAAACAATCTGGTGAAATATTTAAATGAGATGTTTTTCTATTTTTGTACAAGATCTCTAACCTTAATTTGTGTGATTCCATACAATAATATGAAAAATAAATTAACTCAAATAATAATAATAATAATAATAAGAACTTATAACTTTTTTCTAATTTTCCAATGAACCTTTACCTAAGGAGAGGGTTTCCAAGAAGTACTCCAAACTTTTGGAACCTAAAAATCATAGAACTTTATCATTTCAAAAACAAGTACCACAGAGATTCACAAATAATGCTATTAAAAAATTAATTTTAGTGTAGTTATAAATTACTATTGTAACTACGGAATATTCTCCCTTCGGACATGTGGCACTAGCCTTCTAGAAGGGTTGCAGGAGCTCACACCAGTAACACGTGGCACCACTCGTTCACCTCCTACGTGGCCGGTACCCACGTCTCTCCTCTTAAGCTCCCGCACAAGATACGTGGGAAGCCTCCGAGCGTCGTGGGACAACCCACGACAAGCAGGAGCGTGGGTCGACCACGTCCTCCTACACACTTAGTATAAAAAAGCCCTCACATGCGGGACTCAAGGAAAAGCACACACAGACTTTAAAATACACGAAAGCAAGACTTAACTTTCCAAATACGATACACCTCCTGGTTAATCTTAGAGCTTGGTCCACCACATTCCAAGCTCCACCATCAGCTAGCATATCTCCGCCCCGAAGTCCTCTATCAGGAAAGCTCCTAGCAGCTCAGAGAGACCCTTGATCTCTCCCAGCCTAAGGCAACCTCCAACGAGTAGCTCGCCCGCCCGGAGTACCTTACAAACATCCTAGCCGCACATGGCCATCTACAAGTAACTACCCTACGTAACGGCTTCAATGGACGTTCACTCAGCGAGCTACGTAGGCACCTAGGTTCTCACCTAAGGAAAACTCCCTCGAGGTTACGACCCCTTGTGGTTCTTATTCTACATTTTGAATTTTCTGAACTAAAAATGACAGTTACAACTATCTATAACATTTTCTATGGCTAATTTTAAAGGGTTGGCCAATTTTGAAAGGTTCAATGGCAATTCTACAAAACATTAAAGATTGTGATGAGAACTTTTTAACATTAGTTATAACAATTAAGATTAAAAATAATATAATTAAGAAATGGCATCAATTAAATGATGCTAAAAGAAAATCTTTTAAGAGTGAAAAATTGCATGATAAATTTATTATGAAAGAATCAGACAAATAAGTTTTCCAGAGATCAAATAGAAAATATAGCATCAATGGAAAAATCTTTTACATATCTTTAGACCATAGGATAAGAGACTAATTATTAAAAGCTAAAGCAACAATAAGAATTTTAATGTAAAATCTATAAAATCATTGATGCTATTAATATTGATGTTATTAACTTTTCGTTGAGTCATTGTAATTATATTAACCAAGATGCTTTAAAAAAATTTTACAAAATACAAGAGATTGTATACATTAATTTTTTATCTCATAAAAATATTTATATGTTGGTTCATCCGGTGTATTAAAATTGTGTCAATAATTATTAGAAAAATGCACTATTTTCGTGGAGTATATATATATTACTCTTTGCGTAAAAAATGACGAAATATATTAATTTGTCTAATTTTATATAGTAGTAATATTATTATGTCATAAAAGCTATATTTCTCTATAATAATTAAAATAATATAGATGATTTGTTTACTATATATAAATCCAATGACTAAAACAATGAATAATTTGTAAGGAGTAAATTCCTATCTTAACAGGTTTTGATGCCCTCCCTTTAATAAAGTGAAAGCATTTTGCGGGAAATCGTTTATTCTTCCGTGGAAGACTTACAATGAATGGATTTATCAATGCTGTCAGCAATAAATACCTTGATTTAGCCGAATAAAATTGAACTTTCTGTTTAGGACCTAATTAATTTTAGGCTACAGCAAAGGTAAAAAATTATTTAAAAGTTCAACAAGTATCAATACATTCCTAGAGTGAATGGGCCCCACATCATCATAGCTTTAAGTTGGCCAAAAAAATATTCCTCAGTCCAAAACGATAAGCCACAAATAATGGGATAGATAGATGCCTCAATATCTCTGTATTATATTGTCCCCTCTCTAACTCTTCTCTGAAGGCCTGGCACCGCTAATAACATCTACTGGGGGTGTTGTTGCCTATATGCAACGGTAGCCGCCCTCTGCTTCTTTTTTCTGTATTTTCATTTTCTCCCTCCTTCTATGGAGGTTTCTTCTTCCACTAGGTAAGATATTTTCTCTTTTTAGGAGTTTTTTCCTTCCTCTTTTGATGGAAGTTGTCCTCCTCCTTCTTTAGTGAAGGTATTCTGAAGAAAAGTGTAACTACGGAACACGTGGCACTAAACTTCCAGAAGCCTAGCGACAGCACACACTAGCAACACGTGGCACCACTTAACTACCACGTACGTGGCCCTTGCCCACATCCTCTCGCGAGGACTCCCACTCGACGAGATGTGGAAACTCCCTGGGCATCGTGGGACGAACGACGTCCCATGAGAAAGTGAGTCGAGCACGCCCTCCTCACACTTAGTATAAATATACCCTCACCCGAGGGACTAAAAGGACATGAGATTAAGGTCTACAATACCAGATCCGAGACATCGGAAGTACCTCTAGAGAACGTTACCCGTCACCATCCTAGCAGGCATTCAGAGCACTCTCAGACACCTTACACAACATCCATCACACATCCTGAGCTCTGCCTTACGCACCGCCAGGTCCGGTCACCGGCAGACTTATCTCCGCCCCCGGAGTATCTCATCGACAGGGCTTCTAGCAACCCCCAGAGACTCAAGCTCACTCACACTCTAAGGTAACCTCCCAAGAGCGGCTCGCCCGTTCGGAGTACCTTGAGCACGTCTTAGCCGCACACGGCCCGATACAGGTAATCACCTTGCCCAACGGCTCCTATTGACGTCACCATGACGAACTATGTGGACTTTCATTCCTTCCCAAGGGTACGTAGGCACCTTGGTGCATCACGTAAGGAAAAGTCCCCTGAGGTTAAG
This sequence comes from Senna tora, assembly GCA_014851425.1. Lineage (NCBI taxonomy): Eukaryota > Viridiplantae > Streptophyta > Magnoliopsida > Fabales > Fabaceae > Senna > Senna tora. Next base: position 15,622,110 of record CM026269.1, read on the forward strand.
ACCCCTTGCGGTCCTTAATTGCAAACTACAATTGTCTGAACCAAAAACGACAGTTACAAAAAGCATCATCTTGAAATCTACGAGAATGGCATCTAAAATGGACAAAGCTGCTGTGAAGATTTATCTCTAAGAGAGAGATGAGAGGTGTGTTGCCTCGTGGGTTTAGATCTTCTAGTTTTCTATTTGATATGTAAAAGATTTTGTAGATTATATGAGTATGATGCTATTTTCTTGGATGGTATAGGAGATTTGGGGTTTATTGACTTTAGGTGTGTTGCCTAGGGTTTTGTTAAATTCTATTATCTTATTTCTATCCTAGTGGTACGTTTGGTAAGGAATCCAAACAGTAAAGTCGTGGTGTGTCACGATTCTCAAAAAAATTTTACATCATATTTTATACATACCAAACACACTTTTTATCATACTTTTTCTCTCGCCTAATTTTTCTCTCTATCTCTCTCCTCACTTTTCTCTACAGTACTTTCTTTTATTCTACAGTACTTTACATTCGTGCATTTATACCAAGCGTACCATTGGAGTGGAGGCTAAGTTAATCCTATAGTCTTGCTTAATCTATGCTTGCTAATGCTCCTTTGTATCCAAGGCTTTTTGCCTCTTATGAATGAATATTTCTTGAGCAGCGAAAATACAAAAGATAGATGCCTCAACAAAAACAATTATGGAAAATGCATATATAATTCAAAATCTACTCCAATAAATTCATCCATATCTTCAAAATATTTAATTTGATTATCAAAAGACTAAGTGTACAATTTTTTTATGAAGGGATCTTGATATCTGATATTTTAGGGGAACTAGATCATTTTTAGTGTATTTTTTCCGGTAGTTTACTGTAATATATTTATCATCTAGTTACATCTCATTATCCTCTAAATATAAACTTATTGAAATAAATGGATTTAGTTGCATCCCCTATCTATTGAAAATTTATATTTTACTTTTTCTTAACCATTTTTTTTAAAGAAATTGAGATTTTTTATCTTTTAGTTAAAAATTAAATTGAAAGAACATGTATTTTTCAAAGAATAAATTATTATCTCACTCTTTATTTATTAAAATATAAAAAGTAGTACTATTTCATAAAACATTTGGCATCCAATATTTTATGTTATTTTATTTTCAAATAATAAAAAGATATAACTTTTGTTACATTACGTTAAAATTTTATTTTAAAAGTTAGTATCAATTTAATTATAGTTATTGTTTTATATTAAAAATAAAATCGTTGACTCCTATAAAAAAATCGTTGAGAAATGCAGCTATGTTCATTTACAGAAAAAAATAGAGAAATGGGTGAGTATAATTATTCAAGAAGAGAAGAAGAAGCAACCAAATCCTTTTTTTGAGTTTACTTTTTACAAGAGAGTGATGTGTCAATAGGAAATGCAACAAGATGAATTGGACAATCGTGATCAATGCACTACGATGAATATGGATCATTGGTTCAACAATTTAATTACTTAAAAGCCAATTGAAACATAAACCAATAAAATAATTAATATATATATATATACACTCACACAAATACAATCAATGTATATTTTACTTTAAATAAATTGTTGGATTTATTTGAAATTAACATAACTAACATAAAACTATTTAAGGCAAGATAGCAAGGAGCAAATCGGTGTTGTTTGCTCAGTGTACTTCGGAATAACAAAAAAAGCCATCAAATCCAATGGTTCACTAATTTTGAAAGGAAAGGTCCGGATCGACATGACCCGACTCGACCCAGGGACCTAAAAGAAAAACCAAAAATAAATCCTGGCAAAAAGAAATATTGTGGAATCTACTAACCTGGACGCCATCGCTAAAACCTCGGATCTTGCCAGTGCCTCTGCTCCACCAGGGCTGACCTCCAATCGATGAGCTCTGAAAAGGGCCTCACCAAACGGAGGGCTCTACCTACGAGAGGTAAAGCCACATGTCCACGACTAATGCGCGGAAAATGACTCAAGACAAAGAGAGAAATATTATACTTAGTGGGGTTTCCCAAACGGGACCCCCCTTTCCAACACATGGAATGACCCACTAGAAAGGTGTGGAGTCACTCCTATTTATAGGAGGATGAGAGAGCTCCCATCATTGACGCAAGCAATGTGGGACTTGGAATATGAAGAAAACATCATGCTTCCATCATGATCACATAGCCCACTTTGGGCCACGAGTGCTGACTCGTGTGACCTCCGATGAGTGTCATCTTGGTGTCGTTTTGTTCGTCTCTCAGCAAGCTTTCCAACGGATCCTCACTCTACCCGATCGGACTCCCCCATGGGCGGATATTTAGTCCCGAAGACCCCAATTTATCCAACATACTCCCACTCGCACATGATGGGAGGCCCATGACTATCCTTATCACAAAGGAATTCTCAATTTCTCTTTCTCTCGTCGTCTTTTTTCATACTCTGTGCAGTTGTGACCGCTTGGCACGATATGTGGTAGCCTTATACTAGAAGCCTGTTAGGACCCAGCTATAAGTGATGCTACAACCCAAGTGTCTGATGATGTGACCACATGTCTCACCGAAAAATAGTGCAATGGGTTCCCTAGACGTGTTCATATACATGGCTAGTCCAATCCCTCTAAGTCTACAATAAGACTAGGACTTCAGCCACACTCAGTTGCGATAGGTATCCACATCCATGAGAACCTCAAAGGGATCACATAATGGGTGGACCTCAGGATACTATCACACATGCATATGTCAACATAATCTTGCTTTCGACCTCTTATCAGTTCAATCAAAGATAGCTGCTTTCCTGACAGTCTTCCATCGGGCCGTATTTTTCCATAGCCTCTTGGAAAGATATCAAAGTAGCAAGCACTAACTTATCTCTTCATGACAGAGCCAAAGTGCATAAGGGTACCCTTTGAAAGGATTGATGCATCCTTTCAGGGACTCACACAGCATTAAAGCACATGCGGTAAGAAACGCACGTTGTGGTGTTCTCGAGCGTATGTCGATTTTGATCCTCAATCACTTAAACCACACAGACCTTAGTCCAGAATCACTTAGAATCTGACCTGAGTTTGCTACCCCACTTCGCTCGCTTCACATAATGCCAAGTGGAGCTCTCACGTCTGGCTACAGGCATTATGAATAGCGAGAATCCTTAATTCAATCATAACACCTCATCATCTTAGTGGATCTCATTCTAGTACACTTACTAGAGCGACTTATCAATTCTCAGTGGCGTTTTCCTGCCCAACACTCGGCGCTTTTCAGTTGCCTCTGAATATTCACACTATATCCCATTTTGGTGTTCAAGGAAAAAGCACCCAAGTCTCATCTTTGCCCACATCACTTGCGTGTCCAAGGCGGTTGCTTGTGTGAGAGAGCCAACCTCCCAAGCCTATACGACATACTTTATATATTGTGTAATAAGTACTTCTATTTCTTGATCCAAACAAAATAAAGGTATGCCTAGGCATTACACTTTACTTACGATCAAGAAACAAAGCTCACACAAAGCTTGTCCTCATTACATAAACTATGTTAAATCACCCTGATTCTAAGCAATCCTGCGTACCTAAAACACATGTTTTATGGCTTGTATCTCTATACAGTCAACCCACCAATGCGGGTCCGTGAGGGTATAGAACCAATGCTCTATCACAGGTCATACTGTGAGGACGCTCTCTCCGGTCACTTGATGCATAGACTGACAAAACAGGGTAGTTAACTACTGTGTAACGATATCTCATACAAAGTTATGTTGCGTTCTCTTGTGGTAGTTAGGCTTTCTTTGGTGTAAACCATAGCTGTTTGACTTGATGAGATCAATGTCACTAGGTCAACAGCTCTGTCTGTGATTTATAAATGACTTTAGATCTTCCAATCCAAACTGCCCTATACTGCTGATGATCAAGCAATGAACTCCATGTCCCTAGTGGACAGAGAAATGCATAATCCTTACTTGCCTCTCTGCAAGATGGTTCCAGTGCTTAGCAAAGCACACCAAGACATGGATGTCCTCTCATCCAAGTCTCTTACCCAATCGACATCAATGTGTGGGTCGCCGTTTGTGGGTCACTAATATGATGAAAATAACCAATTGTCAGCAGCGCCCTAAAAGTATCCCAGAACACTCTAAACAGTGTGTCTAACCTAGGCTTGATTGATAACGACTCACAAAGCCGACTACAAAAAGCACGTTGGAGCTAGTACAGTCCTCATTGTACTTCAAGCTACCAAATACATGTATCAAAATACTATCCATTGACTCCATCTCTGACTTTAGTCTAAAGACGTGTAGCAAGACTCAAACTCTTGCCTCTTGCTACTAGCACATCACTTGGGTTCAGATTCCCTCAAATGGAATCCACCAAAAATCTCTTCTTCATAGGATTCTTGTGACAGACTGAGTCGATTCTTAGAGCATTCTCCATGAATCTTGACTCCCACTGTCTAACCCATTTCCTTTATATTCAAAGATGAAAGGATAGCCATCCTCAATTGGCTAAAGCAGCCTCTGTGTTATTTCTAGCTAGCCATATGTCTTCTACATATAGCGTGAGCGTAATGAAATACTCACAGCTTTCTTGAAATAGACTAAGTGGTCAATTACCACGAGTCTAGATGAATATGTGAGATCTTGACAAATCCTTGGGATCAGCATACTCCGCGCTCCTGACCTTTTACCATGAGACCTATGTGCTTTTTCCACATAGATCCCTTCACCTAGTTTGCCATACAAGAAAATGGTCTTGACATCCTAATCGATGTACCCCCAGACTTAAACTGGTGACTAAAGCTAGAATTAGACTCTTGATCACACAGCAAACGAGAAGACTTCACCACAGGTGATACCTTGTTGCTTTCTGAACATCTTCACTGCTTAATGTGCCTAATAGTGGTCGATTGACCCATCTGCCTCCTCTAACTTTTGAGAGGACACTTGTTCTCAAAATGCCTTGTGACGCGGGGCAGATCCACCAAGCCTTATACTTGATATGTCCTTATAGACTTCGTCTTTTCTTCTTCCATCGTTTTAGTCCACCTTTTACTAGTAGGGCCGGAGAGAGCCTTTTGAACTATCAAAGGCTCTACTTGATAATTTAGTACTCCTCTAGTACTCCACTTGGATTGTGCTTTGTGGAAGACATGCTCCTCGTAAGCATTACTCCCACTGGACTCAGCAACTAGAGATGCGTCTATACACTCCTCTAAACGTGTTGTGGGTCCGCCTCCTTTCAATAAAGATGCACATCCCAAAATCCGTCACCCTTGGTCTAGAAAAGTTTATCTTAAGGACCATTATATCTTGAGACTCAAATTATGTGACCAGAGTGTCTTCATTTTCACTAATGAAGACGTATCCTTTTGAGTGACCAAGCTATCTTATGAAGACACGCTACTTGCCTTTAGGGTCAAGCTTCCCATACTCATAGGAAGGATCAAGTATGTTGTATACCCTCATGGTCTCAGCATACTCTAATCAAGTCTTTTACCTAACTAGAACTCATAAGGAGTCACTCACATAATTTGAAAGGGCATATGGTTAAGTACAAAAGTGACTGTTGGCAAAACATCTCCCCAATGGGAACGTTCACTTGAGTCATTATCAACTTAACCAACTCCAGGAGCAACTCATTTTGCTGTGAAGTATGTGGAATAGTTAGTTGTCTAACTATCCCAATTTCATCATGTAACTGTGAGAAAATACTGGGCCACTTGCTTTGCCCCCATGCTTATCGGACCACTAATGTTTGAGTGGATTAATTTGATGAAAGTGGGTTTTTCTGATTTCATGACTGAATGGTTTTCAGGTTGCTTTGTCTGTAAGGCAACATTTACAAACTAGAATTGGGAATTTGTTCTCACAAATTCTCCTTTGCTAATAAGTAATTGTGTCCCACACGCACTTGCCAAATAGGTGTATCATCCACAGAGGAGGACACAGCAAAGCAACTAGTTGAATTACGGTAATTTAATTCAAAGTGTATGACAACACAACCATTGTCATAAAATCAGAACTAACACTAAGGAGTCATGATAAACATGTAGATCACATTATATCTTAAGTTCTCTCACGGAAAAACATCTTATAACGAGTTCCGTTCAGATTCTAGAACACATAACATATATAAAGATAAATAGTGGCCACTACGAACTTTGTTTTGTAGCCGCCCAACCTCTTGACTTTAATAATGCTTTGTTCACACGAGTATACTTCTGCTCTCATTGGGCAGAGGATGGAACTCCATGAACCAATGTTCATGGGTGAGAGAAAAATGATTGCTGCAAACAATTTTTTCACATATTGCCTTATGGAATGGCAAAAGCAACATTTGACCTTGGCCAAAATCTCTTTTCGTCCCTTGCTTTTCCTTTGAACTGAGGCTACTTACCTTACACTTGCCCTTTCTCTTCCTAGCACCACGTCTCTCGGAGCCATTGCCCTTGTTCTCGGAGCCTAGAGCTATAAGAAACTTTAGCCACTTAGGCTACGTGCTCGATGGATTTTTCAGACCTACTCACACTCCCAAATCATGTTTGATTTCTCCCTTAAATGCGTCTTCATGCGCTTGTCAGAGCGCATTTTGGAGGCATCAAACTTGAATGTAAGTTGCCTCAGTTTGGTGGCCACAGTGTCACCAAACCAGTATCTCTAACGTGATCCACATTTACAAGTTTTGTAGTTACACTATCAGTCAATCCTAAATGCTAACACTAAGTACACAGCTCCTTATTACACAACACACAACTCTTGAAAATTGTAATCAACGCAAGATGAGTGTAGATATAGTCAGTCTCTGCATTCGAGAAGTGCGGTCAACCACCCTCATCACACATAGAGCCTATAAATGTACACCTTTCTCTGCTTGACTCAAAAATTTTCATAGAATAGTTACATACTATTCAAAGTCCCTTTTGGATTCCCACTATGTAAGCGGTCAAGAGGGGCATCGAGTCGCCACAGGCACGACCTCGAACTTCCACTTGATTACAACGCTTACAATCATTTATATGGTCACTTACTATTTAAATTCCCATGTAGATAAGCATTTACATCGAGTTATGGGTTTGCCACATGTTGCCCCTAGCTCCCACTCGAGTAAAACACTTAATGTAATTTAAACGATCACAAACCGCTCAAATCTTCTCTCTCATTGTGTATGTGAATGAGTCAAGAGACTTCAATTCACCCTAATTTCTCCCTATATTTGGGTTCGTCTCGCTAAAACGAGAAAAACGTCTCAAAAATCGTCGAAATCAAAGCTAAAATGGAGAAATTATGCGCTACAGAAGACTGTGCGACGCTGGTCAACGGTCAACCGTTGACATCTGGTGGTCGCCGGCGGTCAACAGCCGTGCCGGTGCCAGACCACTACCGGACAACCACCGTATTCGGCAGCGCCGGACCACACCGGCCGCCACCACAGGTGATTCCGTCTGCCATCGCCAGTCAAACCTCCCCCTTTCCTTCCCAAAATAGCAGCATACATCCACAGGTATATATCTATTTCGTAGGGTACACATACCTTAAGTAATATATATATATATGTATGCAAATTAGGATCTTTAATATTGAAAGGAGAACCTAAACATTTTTCAAGGTTTTAGGGTATGGGCTACCAATCAAAATTGATTTAAAAATTAACTCATAAAATTTAAATTCAAAAGCCATATGAACCTACCCTACAATGTATAATGTAACACATGTTTTAAATCAAAATTAAAACATTTAAATAAAACTGGGAACCTAAGCATGTTCCTAAGTTTTAAATAAAAATCATACAAGCCCTAGGCATGTTCCTAACCCTTTTCGGTTCATCAATCCTTGGAGAACAGAGCTCTAGCATAACCTGGCTTTGATACCAATGTAGGGAAAGGCCCGGATCCACATGACTCGACCCGACTCAGGACCTAAAAGAAAAACCGAAAATAAATCCAAGCAAAACTAAATATTGTGGAATCTACTAACCTGGACGCAATCGCTAAAACCTCAGATCTTGCCAGTGCCTCCACTCCAACAGGGCTGACCTCCAATTGATGAGCTCTGAAAAGGGCCGCTCCAAACGGAGGACTCTACCTACGAGATGTAGAGCCACATGTCCACGACTGATGCGCGGAAATGGACTCAAGAGAAAGAGAGAAATATTATACTGAGTGGGGTTTCCCAAACGGGACCGCCTTTCCAATACATGGAATGAGCCACTAGAAAGGTGTGGAGTCATGCTTTCATCATTCCATGTATTGGAAAGGTATATGCATCCCTTATATTTAATCACATTCCGAGATTCATTCCTACTCTACTTGTATATATACAAATACTAAACAAAAGAAGTCTTCACTTAGGTATGCATCATAAAGGTGAGAAGGCATCTTCTTACAAATTAATTCACTTTCCAAATCAAAATCTGTCGCATTAAAAGCAAAAATTAGACAAGAGAAATTAATAATAAAACAAATCCGTTATATTTAAACAAAAGCACAAGAAATTGACGAAGCACAATAGTGGTCGAGACTCAAATTGTCACGACCCCCACCCGGAGGCACGTGACCGGCACAGACAAAGGGCCTAACCCTGAGTCTATTAGCCTTAACACCTATTTCATTTAACTATCATTCCCATTCGCGTACACACATTATCAATATGTATGGCTCACATCTCCTGTGTAGCATATCTTACACCTGCAATCCACAGCCAAGTGCTGCTTCAGTTTATATGTATACTCAAACACACATAATATATATTCGTCATATACGTTGCCACACACTCCGGTGTGTGACATATCCTATTCACATGCAAATTCGTATACATAATAATAATAAGTCCCCCAAAATAATCCTGTCTTTAAGTAAGTGGAGCTGACAAGTCTAGAGTATAATAACCACAAAGAGTAATCAATTCATTAAAATATCCAAAATAAAATCAAAGCCACCCACGGAGACAGAATGTGAGTGCTAGCAAAACGTCGCCTTAACTGAGCCGACGTGGAAGCCTGACCGGTCCCTGGATCTAAAAAACTAAACCACTAGAGGGTGAGTCAACGACTCAGTGAGTGACTCTCCCATCCTTGGCGTAGTAGCGGGTACCACTACGACCGGGAAGGGGAGAAACCACATTCACATACGCATACACTTCAATTCATCTTTGATAATTATATAATTGTTCTCAAGTAATAGAACATGTACAAACTCTACTTTAACTGTACCACAACATACATTAATCATGCATACTGACATGCATGTATCGAGAAACACCGAACATAAATTAACATCGAAGTGCGGTTCACCCGCCAAACTTACGTACCTTTGCTTACCTTGTTGCCGCCGTGACGTGTCGGTCCTCCCTATCTATCCCAATGCAATATAAGACTTAACCCATCGTCATGGTCGGTTGGATTTGAAATATAGTAATTTAAAAACAAGCTTTCATCAACGCCACGTGAAGACAACAATCGATGTAATGACCTTTTTAAGAAAATAGCTTTGTCTTGACGTCACGTGAGGATACTGGCCATCATCATGGCATGTTTGAAGAAAAGGAAATCTAATCATAGTGCATACCAAGGACATTGAGGGTTTACACTAATGTTGAGTACCTATACGCTCGGTATCTTACATCGATACGCATAGGCACACGACCCATTCCGAGACCGTCTCCACGGAATGTTGTGTTCGGTGGTGCACCCCGGCACCAACCTGCCGAGGTGTCCATCTACATCGGCACTTTCCAGACCATCATCTCGGGAAGCCCGCTTGGTTCAATATGGACCAACTCAATGGATTAACCAACTAGTAATGGTGGCATACTACGAACCGGCTCAACAGAGTATCCACAAGTGTATATATACATGAAGGCACTTTCGAACCTTACCTGACGAAATGCCAACATGAAGGCACTTTCCGAACCTGACCCGACGAAAAGCCCTTACCCTTGGTACCATACATGTTATTTCCATAATTCTCGGGTCAAGCACATATGTGTGCGGAATTCTTCATCATCACCCATATGTACTTGATCCACCATATTTCCACTCTAACAATCACAAACAATTCATTGTACAAAATTCCAACAATCGCCAACATAATGACAGAGTATTACTACCAAGCGTAAAGTTAAATATTTACAAACATTCACGTATAAGCAAGCCCACAAATCAAGGTTATCATACAACCCTTGGGGCTAGGATGGAAGGGTCCCTCACCTTGGCCGCTTCACTTAGCGTTCCTTTGAGCACTCTCGTCTCCAAGGAAGTACTTGAACCCTATCACATACAACCAATTAAATCCATATAAAATTTCATACAATTTCCTAGTTTCTCTACTAATGACTTCTTACACTTATCCAAACCCCCAAGTTCACTTACTTAGTCTATGGTCATCATTTGGTGTTCTTTCTAGATTAAACATGATTTAATACATAATTAATTAATCTCACAACCTTGTTCACTCTCCAAGCTCCATTAATGGAAAGTTTACCAAATATGGGAAGTTTTAACTTTCATCAAGGGTTCACATACCACCAACCTAACCATTGGACATCATTCCAAATCATTTAAAATATCTAAACATATAATTTAAAGTTCATACATACTAACAAGCATCAAGGAAATCCACAATTTCCAAAATTTTCTCCAAATTCGTAGGTCATGAACCCTAAGGTGATATACTATTGATAGAGAACTCATTTCTAACAAGAAACCTATGAATTAAGTGGTGGAGACAAGATTTTAGTGACTCACCTTGTGGAAATCTGATTTTGGAGTTTGTGGGAGATTGTCCAAGCTCCTTGATGCTCAACAATGGTGGAGGAAGCTTGAGAGAGCCTTAGGTTGGTGGTGGGAAGCAATAAATCTAGTTGGAATGTGATGATTTTGCAAAATCTCCCATGCCCTAAGAGAGAGTTGGGAGGAAGAGGAAGATGAAGATGAGTGGAAGGGAAGAAATGGCGTGAGAATGCTCCTGGAGTTAAAACAAATGTGTTCTCATGAGTTGGTGGGAGATTTATGGGTAATTTAGACATTTGATAACTTTTTGTGTATGGTGAAAAAGAGTTTTGATTGGATTTTCTTAAATATATTTATTTGTAGGTAAGAATAGGAAAATTTTGAAATTTTTGGCTAATCATAAGCCTATTAAATATATATGTTATTGAGTGTCTTGCAGATGAAAATTCCTACCCAGTATACTTTTTATTTTCGAAAAATTCTAAAATTTAAAATATGAGCTTTAAATATGTAATACCCTAGAAATTTTCGAGGATTAAACAATGACTTATTTAAAATTTTGAGGATTTAAGAATGATTTATTCCGGGGCTAGGAATTAAAACCTTAAAAAGAATATAGGAAAAGTATGAAAGTTAAGGGAATCCGGAAAGGAACCCAGAAATTCTTCGAAATTTCAAGTAAAATAAAAGATGAAAGAAAGAAGTGAAATATTTTTTTTGGAATTAATTCAAGACCTACGAAATTAGAAACCTAAAATAAATAGGAGTGGGAACTAAATCAAAATATTATTAGTTATTATTTGTTTAATTATTAATTAATTTATTTTTGTCACGACCCCCGTTTAGAGGACCGTGACCGACACAGACACAGGGAATATCCCTCTGCCTGTAAGCCTTATCACCTAATTGACAGAATAGCTATTATTGAAAAATACATTCACATGCATTATAATACCATGGCTACACCGAAATGGTGGCCAATCCTAGGCAAGCAAATCCACGGCCAGTGCCGATTCCGGATATAGATATAGGAAAACACAAATAATATATATAACCTGTCTACTGGCTACACATCCGAAGCTGCTGCCTATCCTATTCACATACAACCGATATATGTATATATATACATTTTGAAAACACATTTTCCCTGTTTCGCAGTAAAATAAATCCTGATCTTTAAGTTGTGTGAAGCTGACAGTTCTAGATTTAGTGGTACAATCTAATTGGGTACGTCTACCCTTTACTTTATGATACAATAATAAAGTAAATTAAATTAAAATTACAATTTATTCACCCACATGAACAAGTTGTGGGTCTTGGAAAGTTTTGTTCGTTCCTCGCTCCACCGAGACTTCTTCCACCTGTACTTAACCTGTCTCTGTGTAGTAAAATGAGGTGTGAGTCTTAACCACACGACTCAGTAAGGACTCTCCAGTCACCGGCGCAAGGTGAGCACCATAGCGCTGGGAATGGGAGTCATACACAACCACATACAAAAACAACTGGTTACCATTAATTAGCATACACTCTTGGTGACCACACAACAACAGAAATTTCACCCAATCACTCACATGCATTTAATAGATACAAGCATGCAGCAGTTTATTCCACATCATCAATCAGCAAGTAAACATGTAACATATAGTGCCGGCTCTTACTTACCAGTCTTCTCACGTTCAGCGTGTTTGAATCAAACAAGACGTTGTGATGACGTAATCCTGTGTGTCACCACTACGTTGCAAAATCAGAATTTATATGCAAACACAGACAATTTGTACATACACACAGAAACTATAGTATACATCTACTTAATTCCCCCACTCTGGGGTATCTACTAGCCACTACGTGGCTTTTCTACTTCGAACCCATGCACTCGGGTTGCTGACCACCACGTGGCAAAACATACTTAACCCATTCACTTAGATACTGGTCACCTCGTGACATTTATGTTAATCAAACAATACTTAACCCATTCACTTGGGTACTGGTCACCTCGTGACAATTCTCTTAATCAAACACAATCAATCACTATGTACCAAATAACTGACGCATAGCCACCAAGTGGCACGTCCTGACCCCTAACTGTGGGGCAATAGCTTGAGCCCACTCGTCCATTACCCAACCAGGCCACATGGCGGGCATGGCACGACGTCTCAAAGCATGGCCACTGACACACCCTGGACCAACTGCACAGGATGATTTCTCTTTTACTAGGTTAGGCTCACGGTTCACCCGTAGGTTCCTCCGGTGTCTCCTTACCTTATTCTCACATATTAATAGGATTGTTTGTATCTTTCTCGAAGGATCAACAATTCCTCTCCTTATTAATATGTACAAGTTTCCTCAACAGGATATAACTCATATACCCGTCCAGATGCACTCTCTGAGCCTCAAGCTATCGTCATTGCAATATAAATCCTTTCTGACCCTATTACAAGGATAGGGCAATGACCATCGTCATGGTGATTATAAAACTGAGGTCTCAAGTGCCATCTGACGTTGTTCTAGTCGATGTCTCACACCACTAGCATAATCAAATCCGAAACCCACCAACAACTCCCTTTTTGCATGATTATAATTTAAGTCACCGTCGTGACGAGTTTTCAAAATAAAAGCTTAGTCCTTCCGTACAAGGACTCTTGCCACCGTCGTGAGAAAAGATTTAATAAAATACTCATCATGCCTCCGGAGTGTGTGAGTTGGATTTGTAACACACCAATCTTAGCAAACAATTATACTCTACTCCTATGTGTTCCTATCCAAGCTACTTCCACAACCTATTTTCTAGTTCTTTCATTCTTTTAGCATTCTATATCTCTAGCTAACACATACCAGACAAGCAGAGAATATACATACTCATGTAATCCACATAAGCATACAACCCTAGGAGCAGAGATGGAAGAACCCTCACATTGGTCAACCTTCCATGCAATCCTCTCCTGTAACTTTAGTCTCCTCGGAGTTCTTGTTGCACTCTATTGCGTACCGTTGTTCCTTTAAGAACAACATTTATTTCATTAAGGTTATTAATTAGCTTAACTTGTTATTTATCTCTCCATTATATTACTCTCACAGGTAGTCCATGGTTGCCACAGAGTCAAGCTCTTGGTCTCATTGGACTTCTCTATCCCGACTTATGTGTATCCTTCCTCGGACACTTGACTTACTCGAATATAACAGTCTACTTGAGTGTTTCACATACTTGGATTTGAGTATTAGACCTCTATCTAACTTGTATTCGCATCTAAGGAAGCTTATTTAGCTTGGTTGGAAGGAATCCTAATTTTAGGAAGGTCTAAGCATTTTAATTCAACTTGTGTTTCTACTTGGGTTCTAGAAAATCTAGTTTCTAAACCTCAATATACCTCCAATTTATCTTATTTAAGGTTATTTATGAGGGAAGAAGGTTGAAATTTTAGAAATTGGATTTCATTGTTCCGCAAGCTTCCACTCATGGGAAACAAGAAAGTATCTAAATTAATTCTTGAGGCTAGATAGCATATTTAGAATTATTCTAGGGTGTTTAAGATTGAAAAGATGCAGTTTAAAACTCCCAACATCACCCTTAAAGTGTATTTGGGCAACCCGAGTAGGGACCCGGTACGTTAAGGTCGAGGTTCAACCTTAGTAACCTCGGGCTAGCTCTTCACGGGTCTTGTTCAACTAATATTTCAACCATATAATTTTAATAATACCAATTCAAGCCTATTTACTCAAATCCAAGCTCAATCCTAATTTTCACAATTTCCCAATTTGAAAATAATTATAATTTCAACCCCAAATCCTTCCAAATTCGAATTTGAGCAAATCCGAGAATATATTCTTGATTCATACCCCAGCTAAGTGTTCAAGAACACTTTCTAGGTCTCAATCTACCCTCGAAACAATCCAATCGAAGGTGGATTGAAGAAATCCCTAAAAATGGAGAAATTGGGCGTTTCGAATGAAATTGGGGTTACCTACCTTTGATTCGATTGGTGGAAGGTGTTGGAGAGGTTGGAGTCGAGCTCCGATGGTCGTGGCCGGCGTCGGACCGCTCTTCTCCGGTGAGTTTCCGGCGAAATTCCTCCTCCTTCCCCCTTCTTCTTCCTTCACGCACAACTCTCTCTCTCTCTCTCTCTATTTCTCTTCTTTCTCAATCCCGTGCTCTTTCTCTCACTTCCTTTCTTCTCTCTTTTTTTTTCTATTCAATTATAATCCTACTCCTTTCCTATATCTATATGTATATATATACATATAGGTTTTTTTTTCTCTACATACCTAACCCCATGGCAAGCCACCCCTATTTTTTAAAAAATAATAATTATTATTAAAATATATATAATCATTAAATAAATAAATAAATGTAATTAAAAATAAATTAATTAATAATTAAATAAATAATAACTAATATGTATTTTTAATTTACTCTCCTTCCCTATTTAATTCAGGTTTCCAATTTCTTAGGTCCCGAATTAAATCCTAAAAATTATTTTCTACTTCTTTTCTTTCCCTTTTATTTTATTTTAAACCTCGAAAAAATTTATTTTCGGTTTCTTTTTAACTTTGATACTTTATCTATATTCTTTTTTTTAAGGTTTTAATTCCTAGCCCTGGAATAAATCATTCTTAAATCCTCAAAATCTTAAATAAATCATTCTTTAATCCTCGAAATTTTCTGGGGTATTACAATTTTTATTATGATTACTTTAAATATTTAAAAAGGGGGTTTTTAGGAAAGTAGAAAGTGAAAGAAAAGTAAGTAGGAATTATTTATGGTATTCAATTTGGGACTTAAAAGAAAATAAAATTTAATTGGAAGGAGGAGGGATTAAGTTGGAGATATTTTTCAACCTTCTCTTTGGTATTATTATTATTATTAACAATTTATTTAATTAATTAACATTACTTTCAGATTTTTTTTATATTAATTAGTAAATGAAAAGTAAGGAAAAGGAAATAAAAAGGAAAAGGAGAGAGGAAGAGGACCACGGAGAAGCAAAGAAGAAGAAAAGAGAAAGGAAAGGAGAGAGAGGGAGCTAGGGCTTCGATGGAGGAGGAAATTCGGCGGGAATCTCGCCAGAATCCGTCGAGCCGGAGATCATCATCGTCTCCATCTCTCGAGTTAAGGTTGGTACAATGCCCGATTCTCTCCAAGTTGCCATTTTCTTCATTTTTCTTCATTTTTGGAATTGAGTTGAGAATCCGAGTTTGGGCAGATTCGAGGGTAGAATAATGTTTCTAAAGTGTTCTTGAACACTCATCGGGGTTAGGTGTAATATCCGAGGTATTTATTTTAATTATTATCATTTTTTATTATTTATTTAATTTATTTTTCTTTCAAAATGAAAAATAAATTAAATTAAAGGTAAAATAAAATTAAGAGGAAAAAAAAGGAAATCAAAATTTTCTTTTTAGGACCTAAAAGAAAAAGGGATTAAAAAGATGGGAAAAATTACGATTTAACTACTATTTATTTATTTTGTTTTTTTTAGGGCCAAATATTAAAATAAATGGGGGGCCAAACCATGACACCCCTTCCATTTCATTAGCAAACGAAAACGAAAACAAAAACAAAAGAAGCAGAAGCGAACCCGAGCGGACGAGAGAAGGGACCCGAGAAGAAGAAGAAGCCATGGGAAGGGAGGAGATGGCCAGAAACGCGCCGGTGAGGCCACTCCGGCGCCGGAGAAGGTGACCGGAATCCTTCTACCACCTCCACCAAGCCTTCTATCCGATTAAAATAAGGTAAGAAAGAACCAATCTCTCAAAACCCCAATTTCTCTAATTTTGGGGATTTTAGGAATTCTTCAATTTCTTCCAATTGGGACATTCCGGGGATAAATTCGAGCTTAGTAGGTGTTATTGAATGCTTATTAAGGTTCAGAATCAAAGCTAAACCGTAGGAATTGACCGGGTATGGAAATCACGAGAATTGGGTTGGAAAATTACTCTAAAATTCGAATTTGCTAGTTTGATGCATGAATAGGCTTGGATTGGAGTAGTATAAGTGTTGTAATTCCTGGAAATATATAAGGGAATAAAGCCCGGGTAATTACCTTAACAACCGGAACCCAATCCGGTGAAAAAGAGGTGATGTACCAAGCCACCGTACAGTAAGGAGTTGTGCTATGGGCTGGACACCTCGGCCTAGTCCGTGGTGGACACCTAAGACCAACTAAATTGCTTCCAAGGCTTTACTTATACCCGATTATAATTCTATATATAATTAAAGAGGTAGTAGTTAAGCTTTTACTTGGCAAATAAGGGAGACGATGGAATGAGTAAGCTAAGACCTCTTTTGAGCCGTGAATTTATTCCTTTATTAGTTAAATCCTCTTATGAACACATGAATTGAAATTTAGATAAATGAGAATCTCTAACCTAAGCTTTTAGAGGTTCTAAATGGCTCGAATGTGTGAAAGTCGAGTATAAGACATTATGGACTTTCAAAAAGAGCAAATAAGACGACGTAGCGAACTAAATATCGATTTCTTGGAAATATCTAGAGGGTGCATGACACGTGCATGGTAGATGCTTAGTTACACGTATCTAAATTGTTTAAGTACATGTGTATAGGGCACCATAGAGTAATTGGAGCTTCAAGTACTCCGAGGACTGATCAGGAGGGCCAGCGAGGTGAGGGGCTCTCCCATCCCTGCTCCACAAGGGTTGGATGACTACGTGAAAATGTGGTTTGCTCTATTTTATGCAATTATTATATGAAATATAATTATCTGAATGAGTCTATGTTACGTGTGTATGGTTATTAAGTAAAAAGTGGACATGCAAACCAAATATGTGCTTATCTAATTAGGTTAATGTGGTTCATTTAACCTTATATGTTACCGTGGGTAGGATTGAGTCGTAATTTCATATGTGAGAGTTCAGTAACGTTAGAAACCAATAACATTGATCGTCACTGTTAAGATCTTGTTCGTATGGTATGTTGAGGAAACTGAACATAGGTTGTTAAGTGTGAGTGAGAGTGTTGCATAATCAAAAAGGGGGAAACTAGGCCTAACTAATAAAGACGTATAATATTCAATTAGTTATTCATAGAGCGTCCTTCAAGGTTAAAAATATTAGTTGAGCTTGTTTAGGTTAGTCCTGGTAGATCGAGTCGGTCATCCTGGTCAGACAGACGGGATTATGTTGTCAGTAAGCATGCCTCATAGTGGCCATTACATTGGTTTAACAAAGGTCAGACAAGTTGCCGGCTATTGCTCTAAGCGTGCTTTGGAGTCAGAAAGTTCCTAGTGTGATCAACTAGGTTCGAACAAGAGATTGCCTTCGGGCCAGTATTTCCCTTAGCACAACGTGGGAGACAAAAAGTGAATGCCTACGTGTATAAGTATGTGTTATCCATGGAACCATATGATATATGTTTGTGATTGAGTTATGTGCGGAGTAATAGTTACGTTAGAAACATGAATTAGGATAATTATTGCAAATATGATATATTCACTGCCTGATCATATTAAAGGTCGCAATATAAATCCGTTTCCTGAGCATGTGGTTGCGTTTGCTCCCTTCCCCTAGTTGTAGTGGTACCCGCTGCTACGCCAGGGATGGGGGAGCTCCTCACTGAGTCTGTTCGACTCACCTCCTATTTACATGTTTCAGATACAGGTGGTTCAGGCGTCGGGAACGCGTCCACTTCTTCTCAAGGAGGCGGACAACTCTGAAGACCACACGCTTAGTCCGCGTGGGTAGCGTATTTTTGGGTTATGTAATTAAGTCTTGATTTATATATATATGAATCCTTTTTGGGTGTAGCTTTTGTACATATACAACTGTTGTATATATATGTCCTACTCTAGCTTTGTTGGCTTCATACAGATTAAAGTTATGACTTGGTTTTGGGAATTTAGGCTATGATAGAGGATATATCATGTATTTATATATAAATATGGCTTCCGCATGTGACTACGATAGATCGCACGCATTGAGGTGTGGGATCAATATGTAAACTATATGCAAGTGTGTGATTGAATATATGTATGACTGGATACAGGACTTCTACATGTGAATAGGATAGATCACCCGCACTGAAGCGTGTGATCAATATGTAAACTATATGTATGTGTGAGTGAATATGTGTATATATATAGACTGAAGCGGAGTTGAGCGAACCGTGGATTGCGAGCTACTTAGGTCACCGGAAATGGATGACCATATATATATTATATATTGTTTATATTAGAAATGGGTAGTATTGACATGTATAAATATTAATCAGGGATTAGAGGTGTACGGGATAGGTGAAATCCTACCTCCCGTGCCGGTCACGGACGTCCGAAACGGGGTCGTGATATTAGGATTCAAGGCTAGATCATTGGATTTGGCCAGATTCGAAGTTGGAAGTGTTTGGGGTTTATAAAACCCATTTTTCTCAAATTTGAACAATCAACGATTCGGCGACGAATCGGAGTTGGATTTGAGTTGTAGGACTTCCTAAATATAGTATATGTAGGAAAACAAGACCCGTGAAAAGTGGAATCGAAGTCGGATCAGAAGATGGCCGAAAAGGTGGTGAAAACTAGCCACAACATAGCAAAAACACTGCTGTGCTGCAAGCTGGCGCTGCAGTGCCCAAACCGGCGCTCCAACGCCCACTTGCTGGTTGGCCAAGGGCTACCAAGGCAGCACCTTGGCTCGGCGCCCGTTCCCTGCCTGGCTTGCCCCAAGTCCATTTTTAGGGCGAATTGAGACCTCCGAACCCCCTCTCTTCAATCCTAAACACCCTAGAACACTCCTAAACATGTTTTTGAGGATTAAATCACTCTAAGTACCTTCTTGTTTCTCAAGGATGGAAACTTGCGGAACCAATTAGGCCTAATTTCGAGAATTTCAACCTTATTCCTTCACAAACTTTAGGAAACCTTATGTGGGATAAATTGGAGGTATATTGAGGTTTAGAAACTAGGTTTCTTAGAACCCAAGTAGGATAAATTGGAGGTATATTGAGGTTTAGAAACTAGATTTCTTAGAACCCAAGTAGGAACACAAGTTGAATTAAAGTGCTTCGACCTTCCTAGAATTTGGATCCCTTCCAACCAAGCAAGATAAGCTTCCTTAGATGCAAATACAAGTTATATAGAGGTGTAATACTCAAATCCAAGTATGTGAAACACCAAGTAGAGTGTTATATTCGAGTAAGTCAAGTGTCTGAAGAAGGATACGAGTTAAGTTAAGTAATAACTTTAATGAAGTAAATGTTGTTCTTATAGGAACAACGGTACGCAATACAGTGCAACAGGAACTCCGAGGAGACTAAAGTTATAGGAGAGGATTGCATGGAAGGTTGGCCCAGGTGAGAGTTCTTCCATCTCTGCTCCTAGGGTTGTATGCTTGTGTGGATTACATGAGTATGTACATTCTCTGCTTGTCTGGTATGTGTTAGCTAGCGGTATAGAATGTTAAAAGAATAAAGGAGCTAGAAAATAGGTTGTTTAGGGTAGCTTAGATAGGCAGACATAGGAGTAGAGAGTAATTGTTTGCTATGATTGGTGTGTTACAAATCCAACTCATACGCTCCGGAGGCATGATGAGTATTTTATTAAATCTTTTCCACGATGGTGGCAAGAGTCCTTGTATGGAAGGACTAACTTTTATTTTGAAAACTCGTCACGACAGTGACTTAAATTATAATCATGCAAAGGGAGTTATTTGTGGGTTTTAGATTTGGTTATGCTAGCGATGTGAGACATCGACTAGAACAACGTCAGATGGAACTTGAGAACTCAGTTTTATAATCACCATGATGATGGTCATTGCCCTATCCTAGCAATAGGGTCAAAAAGGTTTTATATTGCTATGACGATAGCTTGAGGCTCAGAGAGCGCATCTGGACGGTTATATGAGTTACATCCTGTTAAGGATACTCGTCCATATTAATAAGGAGAAGAATTGTTAATCCTTCGAGAAAGATACAAAGAATCCTATTAATATGTGAGACATCGACTAGAACAACGTCAGATGGCACTTGAGACCTCAGTTTTATAATCACCATGACGATAGTCATTGCCTTATCCTGGTAATAGGGTCAGAAAGGATTTATATTGCTATGACGATAGCTTGAGGCTCAGAGAGTGCATCTGGACGGGTATATGAGTTATATCCTATTGAGGATACTTGTACATATTAATAAGGAGAGGAATTGTTGATCCTTCCGGAAAGATACAAAGAATCCTATTTTTATGTGAGACCAAGATAAAGAGACACTGGAGGAACCTACTGGTGAACCGTGAGCCTGTTCTTGCAGAAGAGAAATCATCCTGTTGAGATGGTCCAGGGTGTATGAGTGGCAAGGCTTTGAGACGTCGTGCCGTGCCTGCCACTGTGGCCTGGTTGGGCAATGGACGAGTGGGCTCAAGCTATTGCCCCGCAGTAAACGAGTCAGGACGTGCCACGTGGTGGCTATGTGTCAGTTGTTTGATAGATAGAAGTTGATTGTGTTTGGTTAACAGAATTATCATGAGGTGACCAGTACCCAAGTGAATGGGTTACGATATGTTTTGCCAATTGGTGGCCAACAACCCGAGTATACGGGTTCGAAGCGGGAAAGCCACGTAGTGGCTAGTAGATACCCCAGAGTTGGGGAGATTTAGTATATGTATGTTTAGCATCTGTGTGTATGTACAAATTATCTGTGTTTGCATATAATTGTTGATTGTGCAGCGTAGTGGTAACGTACAGGATTACCTCACCACACGTCTTGTTTGAGTCAGACATGCTAAAACGTGAGAAGACCGGTAGGTAAAAGCCGGCCCTATATGTTACATGTTTTGTTGCTGATTGATGACGTAGAATAAACTGCTGCATGTTTACAGTTATTAAATGCATGTGAGTGTTAGGTGAAATTTCCGTTGTTGTGTGATCACAAAGAATGTATGCTAACAACAGTAACTAGTTGTTTTTGCATGTGGTTGTCTTTGACTCCCAAACCCAACGCTATTGTACCCACCTTGCGTCGGGGATGGGAGAGTCCTCACTAAGTTGCGTGGTTAAGACTCACACCTTATTTTTACTACACAAAGACAGGTTAAGTACAGGTGGAAGAAGTCTCGGTGGAACGAGGGATAAGCAAAACTTTCCAAGACCCACAACTTGTTCATGTGGGTGAATAAATTGTAACTGTAATTTAATTTACTTTATCAGTGTATCATAAAGTAAATGGTGGACCTACCCAATTAAATTGTATTACTAGATCTAGAACTGTTAGCTTCACACACCTTAAAGATCAGGATTAATTATACTACGATACAGGGAAAATTTGTTATCAAAAAATATATATATACATATATCTGTTGCATGTCAGTAGGATAGGTAGCATCTTCGGATGTGTAGCCAGTACACAGGTTATATATATTATGTGTGTTTTCCTATATCTATATTCTGAAGCAGCATTGGCCGTGGATTTGCTTGCCTAGGATAGGCCACCATTTCGGTGTAGCCAAGATATTATAATGCATGCGAATGTATTTTCAAAAATAGATATTCTGTCAATTAGGTGATAAGGCTTACAGGCATAGGGGTATTCCCTGTGTTTGTGTCCGTCAATGTCCTCTAAACGAGGGTCGTACTTAGCCTGTCTCTGTGTAGTAAGAATGAGGTGTTAGTCTTAACCACATGACTCAGTGAGGACTCTCCCATCCCCGGCACAAGGCAGGTACCATAGCGTTGGGATTGGGAGTCATACACAACCACATGCAAAAACAACTAGTTACTGTTAATTAGCATACGTTCTTGGTGACCACACAACAACAGATATTTCACCCAATCACTCACATGCATTTAACAGATACAAGCATGCAGCAGTTTATTCCACGTCATCAATTCCCAAGTAAACATGTAACATATAGTGCCGGCTTTTACTTACCGGTCTTCTCACATTCAGCATGTTTGAATCAAAGAAGACGTTGTGATGACGTAATCCTGTACGTCACCACTACGCTGCACAATCAGCAATTATATGCAAACACAGACAATTTGTACATGCACGCAGATACTATAGCATACATCTACTTAATTTCCCCCACTCTGGGGTGTCTACTAGCCACTGCGTGGCTTTTCTACTTCGAACCTGTGCACTCGGGTTGCTGGCCACCAAGTGACAAAACATACTTAACCCATTCACTTGGGTACTGGTCACCCCGTGACAATTCTATTAATCAAACACAAACAAATTCTATCTATCAAACAACTGACCCAAAGCCACCAAGTGGTAGGTCCTGACCCCTCGCTGCGGGGCCATAACTGCGGTAATATCATAGCTTGAGCCCACTCGTCCGTTACCCAACCAGGCCACAATGGCCAGCACGGCACGATGTCTCAAACGTTGGCCACTGACACACCATGGAGCAACTCAACAGGGTGATCAATTTCTTTTGTACTAGATCAGGCTCACGGTTGACTCGTAGGCTCCTCCCGTGTTTCCTTATCTTGGTCTCACATATTAATAGGATTCTTTGTATCTTTCCTAAAGGATCACCAATTCCTCTCCTTGTTAATATGGTCGAGTACACTCAACAGGATATAACTCATATACTCGTCCAGATGCACTCTCTGAGCGTCAAGCTATCGTCATTGCAATATAAATCCTTTCTGACCCTATTGCCAAGATAGGGCAATGACCATCGTCATGGTGATTATAAAACTGAGGTCTGAAGTGCCATCGGACGTTGTTCTAGTCGATGTACCACATGGCTAGCCTAACCAAATCCGAAACCCACCAATAACTCCTTTTGCATGGTTATAATCTAAGTCACCGTCGTGACAAGTTTTTAAAATAAAATACTCATCATGCGTCCGGTGTGTATGAGTTGGATTTGTTACACACCAATCATAGCAAACAATTACACTCTACTCCTATGTTTTCCTGTCCAAGCTACTTTCCACAACCTATTTTCTAGTTTTATTATTCTTTTAGCATTCTATACCTCTAGCTAACACATAGCAGACAAGCAGAGAATATACATACTCATGTAATCCACATAAGCATACAACCCTAGGAGCAAAGATGGAAGAACCCTCACCTTGGCCAACCTTCCATGCAATCCTCTCCTGTAACTTTAGTCTCCTCGGAGTTCCTGTTGCACTCTATTGCGTGCCGTTGTTCCTATAAGAACAACATTTACTTCATTAAGGTTATTACTTAGCTTAACTTGTCATTTATCTCTCCATTACTCTCACGTGTAGTCCATGGTTGCCACAAAGTCAAGCTCTTGGTCTTAATGGACTTCTCTATCCCGACTTATGCGTATCCTTCCTCGGACACTTGACTTACTCGCACATAACACTCCACTTGAGTGTTTCACCTAATTGGATTTGAGTATTAGACCTCTATCTAACTTGTATTCACATCTAAGGAAGCTTATCTAGCTTGGTTGGAAAGAAACCTAGCTTTAGGAAAGTCTAAGCATTTTGGTTCAACTTATGTTCCTACTTAAGGTTTCCTAACCATCATAAAGGAGAAAATTGCAATACTAGAGGTTGTACTTAATCGTTCCACAAGTTTCCATTCTTGAGAAACAAGAAAGTAATTAGGATAATTTTGGATAAATATTAAGAATTATCCTCGTGTGTTTAGGATCGAAGAGAGGATGTTTAAAACTGTCAACGTCACCCTTAATGTGTATTAGGGCAAACCGAGCAGGGACCCGGCACGTTAACGTCAATGTTCAACCTTAGTAACCTCGGGCTAGCTCTTCACAGGTCTTGTTCAGCTAATAATTCAACACTATAATTTCAATAGGACCAATCCAAGCATATTTACTCAAATCCAAGCTCAATTCTAATTATCAACAATTTTCCCCAATTTAGGAATAATTAGAATTTCAACCCCAAATCCTTCCAAATTCGAATTCGGCTAAACCCGAGGATATAATCTCGATTCCTACCCCAACTAAGTGTTCAAGAACACTTTCTAGGTCTCAATCTACCCTCGAAACAACTCAATCGAAGGTGAAACGAAGAAATCCCAAAAAAATGGAGAAATTGAGGGTTTCGAAAGAAATTGGGGTTACCAACCTTGATTCGATTGGTGAGAGGTGTGGAAGATGTTGGAGTCGAGCTCCGATGGTCGTGACCGGCGTCGGACGGTTCTCTCCGGCGAGATGTAACGTCCTAGTTTCTTTATTGATTTTAGTTGCGGAATTAGGTTATTTACTTAACTTCTTAAAATCCCGGTCTAATTTTTTTTCCTTTCATGAAGTTAAGTGTTTCCCCCAAGGATCGCTTACTCTCGGTTGGTTATTTTAACCTAAGAAACTAGAAGTTACATGTTTGATATTCTCGCGCTTTCCCAAAATACACATACAAACAAAGTCAAGTGAAAATGAGGTACTATACCTCTGCATATTACCTAAGCAGTTTGAAACCTAAGTCTACACCATATAATTCATACATGCATATATATAGAGACATAAGTATCACAGTTAGTGGCTCACAGGCCCAAAATAGTACTAAAGTCTATACTAGAGTGACGTCAGGGTCACTGCCAAAATGTGAGTCAGCTCCTGCTACCTGTCCATCTCACCCCTTTCTACGTCCCTGGGGTATTCTCAACCGAAGGGAAGAAGAAAAGGATGTTAACCGCCTTTAGGATTTGGAAGTATCCCAGAAGGGGTACCTCCAGGAGCTCTACCTCAATCTCTAGCAACAGTATGTACCTGGGCATCTGAACACACTAACGTAATGAGATATAAAATCCCAGTAACGTAGATTACCAGTTTTATTAAAAGACTAATCAGTGGTTCAGCTGCATTCCTAAGAATACAGAAAATACTTCCTTCACACATCAATTGCAAGATATTTCCATTTATACAAATTCAGAGATATATGGCCATGCTGAAAGTTGTAAACAGATGAAAAATCATTTTCACTTTAAAAACAAGCATATTTACCACTATATGCAATTTTCAGCCATACAAGTCTTTTAAAAAAGGTTCATGTTTACCTCTACATCCAACCATCAAGTCTCTCCTGGACCTGTTACAACTGGTTAAACCATTACCATCAATTCAAAACAATCTAACGAAACCGGACAATACCGACTTACCATTTACCACTATGGAAAGCCTGCCCAAATAAGGCCAACAGGTAATTACCTAACATCCCCGGGCGTCCCCCGGTGTGCGCACAAAGTTAGAACATTAGGATCACCAGTCCCGGACTGGATTATTTCCTCACTAGTTGCTAGGCAGCTACGTCCCGGACGCATTCCTAGCCTGCCTAGTGTGTCCTCTTCATACAGATCAATTTATTCAATATAACTTTTATTCATAGGTAATGTTTACTCAGTTGTCAAATCAATTGCCTCTCCAGGGCATCAAAACACAAACACTGCCTCTCCAGGGCAAATTTACCATTCTACCCCTCCAGGGGCATATGCACATCAACATACAGATGCATGCTTAAAAACCTGCCCTTCCAAGCATTCTAGTTTCACAGATGCATGCTAAAACTCAGTTTCATGATTGGGATGCCACACATTTAAATAGTCTGATGAAATCAATAAATTCAACCACTGGTCAACAAAAGTCAACCAGAAGTCAACCATACTGTCAAATATAACTTCCATCACTAGTAACAGGCATAACCATCAATTTAATCATCCAAAGGTCAAGAAATTTCACCACAAGCATCATTAAAGCACACATAACAGCCTAAATCAATTTTCCAATAAAGACAATTGCATTTGGACCCTTAAATTCAGAAATATTTTCAAAAGAGTCCATTTCTTTAAAATAAGGAAATTCAGGGTTCATTTCAAGTATTTAGACCTTACTCAACCATCCAAAGAGTCAATTAGGACCTGCTACACACATCTAGAAAATCCCAACAGAATTAAACCAGAATTTAGGTAGAAATAGGACTTTTCAGTTTTTATCAAGTTTTTCTTGCAAATTAGTCCATATTGAGACCCAAATTCTGTTCTGGGTTGTTTCAAGACAAAACCAGGGTGCAGCAAGTACCTAAAAGCTAATTGGGACTTGCTCATGCAGTTTTCACAGAAAAATAACAACCAGAAGACATACTTTTGCAGCAAAACACATAAATTTTCCCAAAAATCAAGTTCAGCATAGAATGGGGTTAGAGGCCACTCTGACCACCTCCCTGCCAAAACATAGGTCCATACTAACATACAGAACCAGAAAGTACAGAAATTTTACTACAGATACCTCAGTTTACACAAATTCTGAAAAAGGGGCAAAAACAGAAAAATTCATTCAGTTTAGTCCCTACTACCTTTCCTTTATTGTTTTAAGCCCTCACCAGCCCATCCTAGTGTCTCCCAAGCATATTTAGGCTACTCGTGACTGCACAGCAAGTTGGTGCAGCCACATTACTACAGAGCTACTATTTTTGCACATATTTTCCTTCCTTTTTGCCATTTCCCTTTCTTTTGGTTCCTCTAGTTACATAGGGTGCTTAAACCATATCAAACAAGGGTTCTAGAGCATTTACAAGGTGACTAACTACTTCACAGACTCCCACACTAGTAACTTTCAGAAAAAGCACCAAAGCTCACAGCCACACTAGCATGAATGCATCACAATTTCATTTTTGGCATATCTAGACCTTTCTTCTAGTTAATTTAGACTACAGCAAGCATTTCCTAGGTTGTGGCAACATGTAACCACTGTGGAAAAATAGAATTTTTACTTTCTTAGTTTTCATGAGTTTTAAAATAGCCATTCTAGCAATTGGTAGGTCTATTTCAACATGTAGCCACTGTGGAAAAACAGAAAAATTCCTGGGGACAGGCACACTCACCTCCCAGCAATGATTCAAAGATGGTTTACCAACCATTTTGTGTCAAAAAGTTCTTTCCCAACATATACTCTACTCTTGCAATATCACTGAAAATTTCCTTTTTGTTTCCATCTCTTTACTGCATTCTCCCCACGTTTTAAAACTTACCAACTACCATTTTTCAGCAGAGTAACATTGAAAAATAGAAAACTTTACAGAAGAATTACATAAATGAAAAAGGGAAGTACAATTTTCAGTGAAGCAGAAATGTTTAGTTTGAAATGCTGAAAATCATCCCCTGTACCCGTAGCTACCTGAGTGACCACAGCAAGTTCCTACCACCTAGAGGTCCTAATGACCTTTTCCTAACCATTTCTACTCAGTTCAAGACTCAGAACACCAAAAGTACCAAATTCAGCAAGCATACAGAACAACATCAGAAAACATCAATTTTTAGAAGAAAATTTACAATTTTTCGAGGCTCTAAACCCCTGTACGGAAGCCTCTGATCATGCATGCATTGAGGGGCTTTTAAAGATTATCTTCTTAGCTTTCTAATGACTACTCACACACTCAAATTGGATAACAGATGAAGGAGACATGCCTCATGGAAGCTTCACTGCCCGAAACAGGGCATTCTGTTGCAGCCTCGGGAAAATGAGTCATAGAGGCTCATACCACCGTTTCTGGTGGATGCTCTTGGCTCAGTGATGGAGAAGGAAGGGTAACACTACGTTACCTTGATTTCCAAAAGAAGAAGCACGGATTTGGACTCCTGAACAGCTTGGGCAATTGATGCAAACACAGTAGAATTCTGGTGTGTGGGTGTGTGTGGATTTTCAGCTTCTTTCTCTGCCTCCAGCTGCTAATTCCCGAACCCCCAGCTTCTCCACAACTCCAACTATCTTCCTGAATCCTCAACTCACAACTCTCAGCTCTGGTTTTTCGTTTTACCTGCTAACGACCTCTCCCTCTCTTTTTCCTTCCTTATATAGCACTCACACCATGTGAAATCCCAATGATTAGTGGGATGAGGTGTTGGCGGGCTGGGGCTCGTGGATTAGTGTTAGGATGCATATTAGGGGTGTCCTGGCAGCTTAAGGGGTCGTTTGGGTGGGCAATTAGGCACTTAAGCCTCGGGTAGGTTCTAATCTAGGTGTATTAGTGGGTGATGTTTAAGGGGTTGTTTAATTTGAGCTGTACCTTAGCCTCGGTTTCCAGCCTCAATTCTCTTAATTTTGACCTTGTATTTTACTTACTCAAATTGCTGGATGTGGTAACCATCTTGATTGGGTCTTTAATTGGCTTTAAAAACAGTAGATTCGGTTACAAGTGTTTAAAGACTTTAAAAGGGATTTATTTGCGATAAATTTCATATTTATTGCTATTTTTAAAATATGTAACTCACCTAATCATGTTTGTTTTTTATTTAATTTCATGGCTGGCACTTTGTAGGATTGTTTAGGGTGTCTCTAAGTGGTTAAATTGGGCTTCCTTAGGCCTTAAGTAAGATAAAGGGCTAAAGCTCCAATTTTTCAGTTCTTTCATTTTAGTCCTGAATTTTTACTGGAGAAAATGTATCTTTTTAGGACTCTTCTTGAGGTTGGGGTCCCTTAGTCAGGTTTTAGGGTATCTCTAGAGTGTCCTAGGGTATCTTTCTAGAGTAAAATAGGTCTTTTCTGCCCTATTTAATTCCTTAAAGAAAAAGGTTAAAACTAACTTATTCTTTTCGATTTAGTCCCTAGGGTTAGGGTTAGGGTTCCTCTGGTAATTTTTCTCTGGTTTTTGGGTCTCTTGACCTCTGGTTAGGGTTTCATAGACTTATTTACTAACAAAAACAAAGGCAAACACATCCAAACACTTAAAAATCAAAAAGTCAAACAAGTTAAAGAAAAGTCAACAGTTTAGAAAAGTCAACAGTTTGACTTTTTGGTCAAAGTTGAGTTCCCATTTTTGGGATGTTACAATACTCCCCCCTTATTGGAATTTTGCCCTCAAAATTTTAAGAAAAAGTACTTGCAAACAATGCCGGATACTGATGTCTTATGTCCTCTTCGCGTTCCCAAGTCATTTCCTGTGTCGAAACATCTTGCCACAACACTTTGACTAATGGAACGGTCTTACTCCGAAGTTGTCCGGTTTCAAACTCCAGAATCTTCACAGGGACTGAGGGGTAAGTTAAATTTTCTTTTAATTCTACCGGCTCAGTTTTGAGTACATGTGAAGGGTCAAGAATATATTTACGGAGTTGAGAAACATGGAATACGTTGTGGAGGTAGGACAACTTTAGGGACAGGGCTATTTGATATGCCGCCAGACCGATTCTCCTACGAATTTGATAGGGACCTATGACTCGCGGATGTAATTTACGCGCTTTTTAGTGATCTTCCTATGCCTGTCATTGGGGTTACTTTGAGGAATACATGGTGTCCCTCGTTGAACTCCAGTGGTTTCCTCCTCTGATTGGCATAATTCTCTTGCCTCTGTTGGGCAACTCTTATCTTATCCCTAATCATACGGAGTTGTTCTGTAGTTTGGCGAACTATGTCCGGCCCTAACACTCTCTCCTCACCGACTTCCATCCAGCACAGTGGAGACCTACACTCTCTTCCATAGAGAGCTGTATCCGGTGCCATGCCTATACTTGAGTGATAGCTATTGTTGTAGGCAAATTCTACTAGTGGCAAGTAGGCATCCCATGTGCCTTCTTGCTGCAGTGCACATGATCGAAGCATATCCTCGAGAGTTTGGATCGTTCTCTCGGACTGACCGTCAGTCTGAGGATGGTATGCTGTGCTAAACCTCAACTGTGTCCTCAACACCCGTATGGCATACCGCACGTCCCTTGCCCCACAACCGGCGGCCAGGAGATGACAGGGCCAACAAGGAACCCGCGGGACGCTGAGATCGCCTGCCTCGAGGCAGAGGTAGCGGCTCTATATCAACAGCGATGGGAAGAGGACAGGAACTGCGCCCCAGCATACGCGAGCACCCAATTACTACTAATGCCACACGGCACCCAATTACCACCCAATTACCACCAATGGAGTTCGCACGATTATCACTGACAGCACCAGCACCTCTAGCAGTGATCCCACTGGGACCAACCATGGTCGCCGGACAAGCAGCACGACCTGTCACGAACTATTCGCGACCACTAGTCCAAATATATCCCCTAGGATCCTACCTCCACATGCCATGGGTAGCAGCCTACAACCCGTACGCCGCCTGTGGCACGAATGCTTACCAGTGGCCCACGTTCGACTTCCAGGGAAAGGGGAGACATCCCTTCACCCAGAAAATCATGAATGAGCACGTGGCCATGGGCTTCAAAATGCCCTTCCACATAGAACCTTATGGTGGAGAAACCGATCCACGAGATCACATGAACACCTACAACTCGGCCATGTCGATATTGGGCATGATGGACGGCCAACAGTGCCGAGTCTTCTCGTCGACCCTAAAAGAAGCCGGCCTAAGATTGTTCTCACTGCCGCCTACGAATTCGATCCACAGCTTCGAACAACTGGCGCAAAACTTCGTCACACAGTTCGCCAGCAACAAAGAGTATCAGAAAAATGAAGACTCCTTCATTGGTTTCCACCAGGAGGAAGGAGAAACCCTGCAAGCCTTTCTCGCGCGCTTCACCAAACTCTCGCTCCAAGTCCGAGGCCTCCAGGACGCCGTCGCCATCTTTGTCATAAAGAAAACGCCTTCGATGTTCACAATTCTACGGGGAGCTTAATAGATGCCCCGTCTACACCTTACAAGAGCTTGTGGACCGTGCAGAATGGTTCATTCAAGAGGAGAACGCCCAGATCGCCAAGGACAAGATGAGAAAGTTCCTGATAAGCAGGGCCGACATGGAACGAGCGGAAAAGAAAAAGGAAAAGACAGTGACAGAGAACCAGGCCCCTAAGGAGAAAAACAATAGGAAGAGGTCACCTCCTCGACCGCAGACGCCTCCCAGGGGACGGTTCACGAGCTACACTCCCCTCAACAAATCCCATGTGGGTGTTAGAAGAAATTTATCACTCGGACATGCTCAGCTTCCCCCTGAAGGTCAAAAGGCAAAAGACGGGAAAAGCGGTAGACAAGTCGAAGTACTACCAGTTCCACAAGGATTACGGGCACGAAATCAACGATTGCATCCACCTAAAGGATCAGATTGAGGACCTAATCCATAAATGACAGCTCAGTAGATTCGTCAAGAAAGAAAGTAGGGCTAATACCGAACACCCCTGAGAGGCCAACGATCAAGCGCCTACCCGCGGGGTTATCAACGTCATAGCAGGCGGACTGCAGAAAGGGACCTCCTCGCTGCCGCAAAACAAGAGGATGGAACGCTCCATACTCGCCCTCGATTACGCTCTGAAGAACAAAAAGAGGAGCGAACCCAAAGGAGATCCCATCACCTTCGACCTCACCAACCTAGAGGGACCGGTCTATGACGACCCCATGGTGGTTACCACCATTATCGCCAACTATGAAGTCAAGAGAGTCTTGATCGACCAATGATCTTCAGCAGACGTTATCTACTTCGACACCTTCAGAAAACTCGGGTTGAATGAAGACAGTTTAAGCCCCTTCCCCGGCACACTCATAGGGTTCTCAAGAGCCCAAGTTCCAGTAGAAGGAATCATCACCGCCCGAACAACCTTGGGCACCTTACCAAAGGTCGCGAGCCTTGATGTAGACTTCATCATTGTCTCAGCACCATCAGCATACAATGCGATCCTAGGGCGACCGTCCCTAAACAAACTCAGAGCTGTAGTGTCTACCACACAGCTCGCAATAAAGTTCCCAACACCCCACGGGGTTGGAGAAATCATCGCGCACCAAAAACTGGCACGAGTATGCTACGCAACGAGCCTAACCAAGACCGTCAAGGTCGCCCGCCTTGGTCCCAAAGAAACACGTGAGGAGCCCCTCGAGGGTAAAGAGTCAGTAGAAAAGAAGCCAGAGTCCGACCGCCCGGACCTAATTAACCTCCGCCTAGACTCAGAACGCACTTTGCACTATCACACCATCTTTAGATCAAGTCGCATATGTCTCTACTTCGAATTTAGGATTTTCAACCTGACTAAGGCCTGCCTGACCTAGGCAATCCGAATGTAATCATTTTACTTACTTTCAGCCTAACTAAGGCTAGCCCAACCGAGGCTACACGAATGTAACCATTTTGTCTATCATTAAAGTACTCCTTTTCGACTAGAGACAAGACTTCATATTTGCAAAGTTCGGATAAGTCCTACCACAGGACAGTGGGCTCGACTGCCCCAAGAAACACTAAGCGCCCCTAGGGCCAAGCTAACATTTCCCCCAGTAGGGCGGTAAAAACCCCTTGGGGCCGAAAAACACAAAACGAACGTTTGACAAACCACGCTAGCAAATCGCATACAAACCGTCCTGATCACATGGTACTCATGCAAAAAATCTTTTTACCCAAATGTAAAGAGATGACTACGAAAAGAGAAACTGCAAACACACACGACTTTTTGCCCATAAGTAAAAAGGGAGGCAGTAGAAACTCTTAGCAAAAAACCATTCACATTAGATGTAAAAAATTAGGGGGCGTCCGCCCATTACAAAGGGTAAATACCCTAAAAGCTACATAAACCTATTCTTGGGCATCCCCAAGATCTACAAAGGTCTCAGCCCTAGCAGGCTCTGCATGGCCAACACCTTCCGACGACCTCCGCCTGGTCGCTTCAGTTAGCTGTTGAGAAGTAGGTCCAATCCCTGGAGCTCGCTCGTCGATCAGAGACAACACCTGGTGCTCCACCAGGCGGTCGGTCAATTAACAAAGATAAGAAAGATTCAATGGAGGACCTGTTTCCATCCGACCGCGAAGCTCACCTTCAAAGAACTCCAAGTAAGGATGCAAGGAAGCCACCCACTCCGCTGGAAATCTCTCCCCACGGAGACGTTTGAGCTGCTCGACCCCCAGAAGCATGTCGTACATCCACTGTGCAGGCAACTCCCCCTGGAGATCAGCAACGTCGGCAACCTTGTCCTCGGCCGCCAGCCAACCAGAAAGGTTCTCAATAGCGCGAGCCTCCGCACCCCGTAAAGCTTCGCGGAGTTAATGCAGCTCTCATTGACGCCTCTCAGCCACATCTCGGCTGGCGGCCAGTTCCTTATGAGTCTTCTCCAACTCCTAGTGAAGGAGCGCAACCTCGAAAGGGTGTCCAGCTTCAGCCCTAAGATGGGCAACCTCGTGAGTCAAGGACTCGATCTTGTGCCCCTGATCCTCACTCCAACTTCTTTTTGGACAGCTCACCACGCACGTCCGCCAATCTCTTCTGGGAGACCTCCAGAGCCTGGATCTTGGAGGATGCAACACCGGCAAACTGATCCCAGACGCGACGAATCTCCCATACAAAAAAGTGAAGTCAGTAACACAAGTCAAAACAGAATGAGGAAAACACCAGAATAAGGAGCTCACCACACGCTTCTCCCACTCAAAACCGGCCTGATGGAAGTCAGCCAACGCCGCAGCAACCCGGCTGAAGCCTCGAATAGCAAGATTCCGGGGAAAAGTGTCCAGCCCCCTAGCTTCCCTCTCCCGCATCTCCACGGGGAAGCGCATGCCCAATGCCACTAGTTCAAAAGGCGATCCCCCCTCTGGTGGCCCAAGGTAGGAACAGAGGCAGGAATAGAGGCAGGAACAGTATCTCCCACCGGAGGCTCCACTTGCGCATCCCCCCGGTCAAAACTCCGCCGTGCCACCTGCGACGATAACTACAACTCCGCACCAGAAGGCCGCCTCTTGAGCCCTCCTTCTTTGCTCTTGGACAACTCCGACGCAAAGGCTCCTATCCTTTCCCCCTCCCGGGGTCCACTCGCACCAGCTCTTCCTTCTTTCTTCGCCCTCGAAAGAACCTCCTGATGGCGCTCCCTCTCGGAAGACGGAGGCACGGGCAACCGTCCTTCCCTCTCACCACCAACGGGTACCATAGCAGGGACATCGGTTGCAACCTCCGGAGAAAGACTCTGTTGAACGTTTTTCTTCCCCCCAACTCCGACTGACGTCGCGAGTACGACTCAAAGGGGGAGGAGGAGGAGGAGGAGAAGAAGGAAGGTCCTCCAAATCAGTAAAATCGATGGGGTAGAAGCTATAATCATCACCACCACCAGCCATTGCAAAAGCTCGACAGAAGCAAGAGTCAGGAAGAACAAAGCAAAGGCAGGGAAAACAGAGGCAACGGAGAAAGGTGAATGCAAATGTAAAGTCACAAACTTTCAAACACTGGACATTTATAGGGTACCCAGAGGCGCGACGATTCAAAAACATCAACCCCTTCGTATCCCGCAATGGATAAAACCTATTATCCTGTAAAATCAAGCCCAGTTGCAACCATTCATCTCAACCGCACATGTGGAAAGAAAGGACGGACGAGATGCACAGCCGGGACGATGGAGACACAAAGACTGAAAAACCCTTGAAAACCCAATAGTCACCTGGAGACACTTGAGGGCCTTTTCGGAAAACTCTCTACCCAGGCTAATGATGGCTACCCTTGGAAATGAACCCGCATTTAATGTAGGAGAAACGACGGCAAAACACCCAAATGCCAGTGGCACCCGTTCAAGCTCTGGCGCGTGGCACCCGCAACAATCCCGCTCCTTCAACAAACAACCCTCAGGAAGAAATCCACCATCAGCCACTGGCGACGGACGAACATTGCCAAAGGGGAGCCTTTTGAAATGACCAAACGACCCCTGACCTTTGGATTTCTCCCACGAGCCCGCGAAGGGCACTTCAAGAAATGCCCCTCTGATCAATGATGACTCCACCTCGGTAAGTCGCGTACTTCCTGCAGAGACGGCTCAAAAACTTGTTGGGGAAGTCAAGCATCCAGCCATCCGAAACAAGACACGTGTCCTCTCCAAAGTGTTTCCTTATCTACGGAACGATACGAGGGAACCCACTTCACAAGTCGGACAACCAGCTCCCATAACCGTGACTCTAGGCGGACGAGCTCTCCACGAGTAAAGGCAGCGAAAATTCCTAAGTACCTTACAGACAAGGGAACTTAAGTCCACGGGCACCCGACACCCGTAGACTTGGGGGACTTATGTAACTACAGAATATTCCACCTTGGGACACGTGGCACTGACCTTCTAGAAGCCCGACCTTAGTACCTGCTAGAGACACGTGACACCACTCATCTACCTGTTACGTGGCCCTCACCCACGTCACCTCACGGAGCATCCCCTCAACCAGACGTGGGAACTCCACAAGCCTCGTGGGATGACCCACGCCCCAAGAGATCGTGGGTCAAGCACGACCTCCCCACACTCTGAGTATAAATAGACCCTCACTCGGGGGACTAGATATACGCAACCTAAAGGATTACAACACCTAATCTACGATATCTCACACATACTCTCGGTTACCTGAGCACCCTCGGATACCTCACGCAATCCCTCTGCACATTACGAGCTCTGCCGTAGACCCTGCTAGGACCAGCCTCCGGCAAGCTCTCCTCCGTCTCGGAGTGCACCATTTACGGGCTTCCAGCTGCCCTTAGAGCCTTAAGCTCTCTCCCACTAAGGGAACCTCTTAAGAGCGGCTCTCCTGCCCGGAGTACCTTAGGCACGTCTTAGCCGCACACAGCCCAGTACAGGTAACCACCTTGCTTAACGGCTCCTATAGACGTCAGCATGACGGGCTACGTGGACTTTGATCCCTCCCAAAGGGTACGTAGGCACCTAGGTGCATCACCTATGGACAAGTCCCCCAAGGTTAAGACCCCTTGCGGTCCTAATTCCAAATCACAATTGTCTGAGCCAAAAAGGACAGTTACAGGACCTAATTCATTTTAGACTGCAGTAAAGGTCAAAAGTTACTTAAATGTTCAACAAGCGTCTATCCATTCCTAGAGTTTGTGAGCCTTACATCATCATGTCTTTAAGTTGGTCTTTTAGTTAAGGTCAAAAAATCTTTCAACCCAAAACCATTACAAGCCGAAAATAATGGGATAAACATGGATAAAAGTTCAATACTACCGTATTATAAAAATTTGGTACATCCCTCCAATTATGTAGAGTTATTTATTAATATTAATATTAATAGAAGTTTATATTAATAAGGACCCACCTTTTGAATGATTTAGGGACCAACAAATTGGAGAGATGTACTAAATTTCAATACTACTATACTACTGAACGTCTCCTCAATAAATAGATAAATGCCTCAACAAAAAACAATTATGAAAAATACATATATAAAATTCAAAATCTACTCCGATCACTTCGTCCATATCTTCAAAATGTTTAATTTGTTAATCAAAAGACTATTAAGTGTAAAAATATTTTATGATGGAATCTTGATATTTGATTTGTTAAGAAACTATATCCACTATAGTGCATTTTCCAGTAGTATAATGTAGTACATTGATAATCTAGTTACATGATCTCTTATTGGCACGTCATTCTCCTCTAAAATAAACTTACTGAAAAAAAAAGAATTCAGTTGCGTCTCCTATCTATTGAAAAATTTACTTACCCTTTTCTTAAACATTTTTTTTAAAGAAATTGAGATATTTTATCTTTTAATTTAGAATTAAATTGAGAGAACGTACAATTTTCAAGGAATAAATTCTTATCTCACTCTTTATTTATTAAAATATTTAAAGTAGTACTATTTCATAAAACATTTGTCATCCAACTGTAATACCCGAGAAATTTTTTCGAAGTTTAAAATCAAATAAAAGGGAAAGAAGAGAAGTAGAAAATAATTTTTAGGATTTAATTCAGGACCAAAGAAATTGGAAACCTGAATTAAATAGGGAAAGGGATTAAATTGGAAATATTTATCAGCCTTGCTTATTTAATATTATTATTATTATTATATATTAGAAAATAAAAGAAAGAGAAAAGAAGTAGTAAATTAAACCAAAAATATGTTTTAATTATATTTTGTAAATTATTAATTATTTTATAATTAATTATATTAATTTTTATTAATTAATTAGTTATTTAATTATTTTAATTGTTGGGGTGCTGTGGGGTTACTTAAGAAAGAAAAAGAAAAGAAATGAAGTAAAAGGAAAGAAGAAAGAATAGAGATAGAGAGAGAGAGACGAGAAAGAAAAAAACGAATGGAAGAGAGAGAGAGATGGTGGAGACGTGAAGAGGAAGAAGGGAAAAGAGGAGGAACCGCCGGAAACTCGCCGGAGAAGAGCTAGCCGTCGCCGGAAAAAGTCACCGGAGCTCGGGTACAACATCTTCCAAACCTCCCACCGATCGAATCAAGGTTGGTAACCCCAAATTCATTCGAAACCCTCAATTTCCCCATTTTTAAGGATTTCTTCGATTCACCTTCGATTGAGTTGTTTCGAGGGTAGATTGAGACCTAGAAAGTGTTCTTGAACACTTAGTTGGGGTAAGGATCGAGACTATACCCTCGAGTTTAGTCGAATTCAAATTTTGAAGGGTTTGGGGTTGAAATTCTAGTTATTCCTAAATTGGGGAAATTGTTGATAATTAGGATTGAGCTTGGATTTGAGTAAATAGGCTTGGATTGGAATTGTTGAAATTATAGTGTTCAAATATTAGCTGAACAAGACCCGTGAAGAGGTGGCCCAAGGTTACTAAGGTTGAACCTTGACGTTAACGTGCCGAGTCCCTGCTCGGATTGCCCAAATACACTTTAAGGGTTATGTTGAGAGTTTTAAACCTCCTATCTTAAATCTTAAACACCCTAGAATAATTCTAAATATGCTATCAAGCATTAAGAATTATTTTAGGTACTTTCTTGTTTCTCAAGGATGGAAACTTGCGGAACAATAAACTCCATATTTTAAAGTGGCAACTTTATTTCTTCGTAATTATTAGGATATCTTAAGTAGGATAATTTAAAAGTATATTGAGTTTTAGTAACTCGAAGCCAAGGCTCCAAAATCAATTCAAGGTGAGCGATAATTGTACGAAACCAAGTGTGAAGCACTTGAGACTGTCATGGAAGAAAGGGAAGACGGATAAGACCAAGAACTTGGTTCTTGGCGACGTCTAGGAGCATTTTTAGGCACGAGCATGTCACATGCATTTGAGCTGCATATAGTGTGAGATGTTAACCACGTGAATGCAATTGTTAGGAAACCACGATTCGTCTGGAGCGGGAGTTACTCAAGGACAAACGCAAGGAAGCCGTCGAGGTGAGGGGTTTCCCATCCTTGCCCTATAGGGTTGATTGAGGATGTGGATATGTGGTTTTCCTACTTGCCTATTTGTAAGAATTATTAAGTGGTAACATGCTATTGTTGTTCCTAAATTGCATTATGTGAAAGTACTTGTATATGTGTGTTTGATACAGGCAAAGAGGTACAAGAGGGTATCCCTGTGATGACATGAGGTACGCCGAACATGACAAGCAAGGGGGTAAGTTATTGATTGAGTCCAAGGTTTGGTTTACCCTATTAATTAGAAACTCATTAAAGAAATCGTAAAAAATTTGTTTGTAAACGTTGACGTTTTTTGGTAATCAAACATAGGAAAGACTTTAGAGCTAGGTTATGATCTCGTCAAGGGTATGGGTATTAAATAAGGATTAAAAAGATCTCATAATTGATTAGTGAGTCATTGGGAAGTTCAAACTACCTAGGTAAAGTCAATTTAGGATGGTAATGGGTAGATAGAGTCAGAGTCCCAGCTGAAAGCTCGGGAGGAGAAACAAGTCAGATAAAGTCACCCGTTGAGGCCATTGCCCTAGCCTGGCACTATGGTCAGTTAAAGATTAAAAGAAATTGCCCGTTGACGCCATTGCCTTAGCCTGGCACTAGGGTCAGTTAAAGATTAAAAATTTGCCCGTTGAGGCCATTGTCCATTGTCAGATACATGGACCAGTTGAGTGATTTATAGCTTTCAGATGACATGTTAAAAGTGATTGTTTATTTATGAGAAGCATGATAGAAGAGCATGATC
Organism: Senna tora; assembly: GCA_014851425.1. Taxonomy (NCBI): domain Eukaryota; kingdom Viridiplantae; phylum Streptophyta; class Magnoliopsida; order Fabales; family Fabaceae; genus Senna; species Senna tora. Next base: position 15,661,482 of record CM026269.1, read on the forward strand.
CGTAGGTTTATCTTTGACTTTATGTTATATTAATATTGCCTTATCATAATATAACATTTGATAGACTGGATTTTCATGGGCATGTGATTGTGGGTGTTTCCCTTTCCCCAGCTTTAGTGGTACCCGCTGCTACGACGAGGATGGGAAGCTTCTCACTGAGTCTGTTTGACTCACTCCCTCTGCTTCAATGTTTCAGATACAGGTATCGGGCAGGCATCGACGTCCGGACAGTGATACAGACATTAGACCAACCCTAAGGCACTTGTTTGCGTGGGTGGATATTTTGTTATATTTGTATCATGTTGTACATATTCAAAGTTGTAGATATTGTGTAAATATTTACAGCTTTTGATGTACGTCCACTCTAGAATTCTTGGCTTCACATGTACTTAAAGACAGGGTCCAGTTTGGGGATAAACTACGATATATGTATGAGTATATAAACTGCTGCATGTGAATAGGATAGATCATATGTATTGAGACGTACGATCAATATGATATGGATATATATACTACATGTGATTGTTACATGTGAATAGGATAGATCGTACGTATTGAGACGTGCGGTCAATATGATATAGATATATACTATGTGTGTTAAGATATATCTATATACTAGGTTGAAGCGGTATTGAGCGAACCGTGAATTGCAGGTTAATTAGGCCACAAGTGAGGTGTGGCCACTATTATGCTGTATGTATTGATTGTATAGCAGGGTAGTTATAGTTATGTTTACAGGGTAAAGCTTACGGGTTTAGTGGTAAAAATCTATTCCTGTCCCAGTCACGTACTCCCGATTTGGGCTCGTGACAAACTTGGTATCAAAGCCTGGTTATCTTTAAGTCATGTGAACCATTGGTATAACCGGGTGTCGGTTTAATCTTCATTCTGAAACCCAGGCACTTGTGGGAGTACCCAGGATAATTTGAGTCAGCCTTTTCTTTCATTCCTTCTTAATCTATGATAGATTATGAAAATGCTTATCAAGTGTCATTCTTGTGCAGTACAGGGATGCCGCCGACTACTAGGCAGGCTAATAGGGGCTATAGAGTCCCTGCACGTACATATGAGGAGTCGGTTCAGGAGGAGGGAATGCCTCCCAGGGCCCGAGCTAGAGGTTGTGCTCGCGGTCGTGGTAGGGCACTTGTGAGGTTACTCAGGAGGTTGAGTCATGAATTCTTTCGAGTCATCGCTTTAAGCATAGAATTTGTATGTGAAATTCTATGCAAAGCATATAACCTGTACAGTGTACAAGTGCTGATGAGCACTAAGGCGTAAGGTGGGGTGGCAGCGACCCTGGGAACCTTAGGAAGCCATAATAGGGAAAGGAGACATCCATGGAGGATGCTACCTAGACACAGACACATTTGGTTGAATTGTAGGCATGAATGCGCTACAATGTATGAGTGTTTTGCAGGTGTTAAATGAGATGATGCGTCTGCTCTGTTAGCAGCGCATCGTGTACTATGGTATAGACGCAAATTGTTTGATTATAGTATGGAATGCAAGTAGAATAGAAATATGCAGTCAATGGTAGTTAGGCTAGGAATGGTTTGTAAGGTGAAAGAAATGACACGCTTGGCGTGTAGAAAAGAAAGTAAGCCCATGGGGCGATTGAAATGGAAAGTTTACAGACAAGAATAAATTGGGCCTTGAGGCATGAGACCGATAGGAAGATGACCAAGTGAATGGTTCACGACTGTGCGGTATGCTATGGCTGAAGGAGGTGAGTTGTCCTTCCTAGAAAGTAAACAGAAAAGAGGTGGTGTGTGCCACAGTATTGAAGTAGAAATCTACGGACTGGAAAATCAGGATACGGTATATGGAATGGCAAAGTGGCCGAACCATAGGCCGTAGAGATACATGTTAAGAAGTAGAGGCATATGTAAACGTGTAGAGCGTGACCATATGCCGAGCAGGAAACATGGTAAATGGGAAGGCCCAGGGAAGGAGGCTAGTCCAACCCTGCGCTCGATCCATGAACTACTAGTTCCTTAAGCAAACAAGGGGAAAAAGAAGGGATTAAGCTTAACCAAACTCTCTGGGGTTGCTTAAGGAAGAGCATAAAGAATAGGATATTGATCACATGAGAAATTTTTATAAAAATCTTTTTGGTCATTCCGGATGAGAGATTCTAAAAGACCCTCAAACTTTTCTTGAAAAGACTAGGGATTACCATTGGAAGGCAAATTTTCATGAAAACTCTTTCTCAGTTTGTGTCATTCTAATTGGTTAAACCCTAACCATTTACGAAAACCTTAGGCGTCATTTTCTAAGAAATAAACTTGTATTAATTTTTAAAACCCGCAGGGTGCCTAAGAAAACTAACTCATGTGACCAATACCCTACCGAACAATAGTCCTTTTACAGGTAAGTTGTATAAGGATCATAGATGTAGTTGAGAAATCACTTGCTTGGAGTGATTAAAGTTAAGTAGACATCGAAAAGCATTACGGAGTGCTAAAGTGCCGAGGGAGTATACAGGTCAACCTAAGGGTTACCAATTAAGGGGCCATAGTGTGATAATGGACCCGAAAGTATTAGACCGGAGTAGGTCTAGAAGTGGAAATGGGTGTAGACCTTCGGGTACCGTCCAGAGATAAGAAAATGAGTGCTATTGCGGTAGATAGCTCTCGAACGAGATAATGTGAGAGATAAACCCCAAAGGGACACGTGGAGGCCCGAGGGGAGAGAAAGTAGACAGGGATAAGTATTCCCATAAGGGGGAAGAGCAGAAGCTTATAGGACCCCATAGGATAAGAGTCAAGTAGGAGGCGGAGAACCGACTACTACAGTAAGTGCATGTATAGTACACAGATTGTAGTGGACATAGCTAGGTAAGCTAGTTCCACAGGTTGGTGAACCGTAAATCCTTTAGTCTAACACCCGTGTATGGGTGGAGACTGAGTGGACAAACCAAACGTATAAGTGGCCATGTGGGTACCATAAAGGGAAAATTAATCGTAAGGACGATTAATCGAGAAGGAGAATTTAGTGAGTAACGAGTATTGAGAAATACTCGAAGAAAGAGTACCACGTAGGTACGAAATGGAAAAGAAGAGAGTGAATACGGAAACGGGGTCGGGTAAGCATCTGGGGATGCGAGCCAAAATGATAATATAGGTATGCTATCGTTAGGGGCGATTGGAACCCAACAGGTAACACACTTGCAAGAGGCGGTATATGTTCGTGAACATATGCCACACCGTAAGAAAGGAAAGACTCAAACCGTGGGAGCGAATCCCGTTTGGTCAAAGGGAGTAGAGCATGTCCGGAAAGGTTCATGCTGGAGTTAACGGATCAAGTATTTCAAGTAGGAATACAGGATCTAAGTGAGTTGAGAAGTCCAAGTGGGCCAACTTGGGGTAAAAGCCAACGGATAACCAATGAGTAGAGTTAGCATAGGATGGGCAACTCTAAGCGGACTAACCTAAGGATGGTATAGATCCACAGTCATAGTCATGTTAAGCGAGGTCTTCGGATGTGAAGACCGAACTGAGCTTGAGGCAGAGTAATGAGTATGGTGGTAAGGAGGAGACTGATGAGTTTCCATTATAAACAGAAATGACTACAAGTAGTAGTCAGAGAAGAGTCTAAGTCAGTCAGATACGGGATGTCGACAGGGAGTAACCTGAAGTGGTTATGGAAACCACTAAGGGTAAGTGTAGAAGTACGGAAAAGAAAGGGAAACACGAGTCATAAATGTAAAATCCGTTAACGTTTGGTGGAGAAATGGTAAGTGTAATACATAGTTGTGCTAGTGTCATAGCATTTAGCTTCGTCAGGACACGAGTAGGGTAAACCGAGTCGGTAGTGAGTGTAACAACCTCGGAAGGGTCGGGTACACTGATGGCACAAATTATAAACACCTAAGTAGGGTGCATGCCCTGTAAGCAGTAAGTCTAGATTTAGAGTAGAGGGTGTAGTAAAATGTAAACGGACTTTTCTGGAGGAGTTGTTTACAAAGAATATATCGGGGGAATACCAGCAGAAGGGTAGCTTCTTGGTAGTAGAGGATACTTAGGTAAGGGGACTCCGATGTAGGGGAGTTTATAGAAATAGAACCTAGTGTGCTATGCAAATAGCTAGTGTCTTGGTGTGTTCCAAGACAGATATAAGAAGTCACCACGAAGGTAGCTAGCCAGATAAGTAGATTGAGTCAAGGTAAGTCTCACTAGAGAAGGCAAAAGTTACCTCCTCACAGAATTAATTTCATCATATCCACCGTTGTGGTCATGAACAGTCTGGAACTCAGTTTGAAATTGGGAATTTCAACTTGTTTCTAGCCCACATCCAAGCTAAGTCAGCTCTAATTGCAGAAGTTAAATTCGAACAAGATCAAGAAGCCGACCTCAAACAGATCAGAGATACAGTGGTTGAGGGGGAGAAGGACGACGTCCAATTCTCCATAGATGACAGTGGCATACTCCGGTTGGAGGGACGACTGTGTGTACCTATGGTGGATGGTTTGAAGGAGAGGGTCCTTGATGAGGCACACAAGACAACGTACACAATCCATCCGGGTAGCAATAAGATGTATTAGGATCTGAGAGAATTTTACTGGTGGAATGGTATGAAGAAAGATGTAGCAGACTACGTATCTAGATGTCTAGTGGCTCAGCAGGTTAAGGCTGAGCACCAAAAGCCAGTAGGAACACATCAACAGATAGAAATTCCTGAATTGAAATGGGAGGGAATTACTATGGATTTTGTTTCAGGATTGCCGCGATTACAAAGAGGTTCGATTCAGTTTGGGTAATCGTTGATCGGATTACCAAGTCCGCACGTTTCCTGCTAGTTAAGACCCCTTGCAGAGTGAGTTAGTATGCCCAGTTGTACCTATCAGAGATATATATTAAGGTTGCACGGAGTACCTGTGTCGATTATCTCTGACAGGGGGCCACAGTTTGCCTCTCGATTCTAGAGAGCATTGCAGGAAGCGTTGGGGACGAGGGTTGATCTGAGTACAACAATTCGTCCCTAGACAGACGGGCAGTCCGAGAGGACCATTCAAATTTTAGAGGACATTCTTAGGGCATGCTTTATGGATTTTGGCGGAGGGTGGGAGAAATACCTGCCGTTAGTAGAGTTTGCTTACAACAATAGTTACCAATCCAGTATTCAGATGGCACCCTTCGAGGATTTTTACAATCAAAAGTGCAGGTCCCCGATTAGGTGGTTTGAGGTCGGAGAGGCTTAGTTAGTTGGTCCAGAACTTGTTTAGGATGCTTTGGACAAGATAAAGTCCATTAGAGAAAAGCTTGTGACGGCTCAGAGTAGGCAGAAGTCGTATGCTGACAACCAGGGAAAAGATTTAGAATTTGCAGTGGGTGAACAAGTCTTCTTGAAAATTTCACCAATGAGGGGCGTGATGAGATTTGGCAAGAAAGGCAAGCTAAGTCCAAGTTACATCGGACTGTTTAAGAATCTAAAGCGCATGGGAAATGTTGCCTACTGTCTAGAATTGCTGGCAGAATTTGAAGGAGTTCATCCGGTGTTTCACGTGTCTATGCTTCGCAAGTACCTGCCAGATCCCTCTCACGTAACCCAACCCCAGGAAGTACAACTAGCTGAAGGTCTGACTTATGAGGAGAGGTCAGTGGAAATCTTTGATCGCCAGTTGAAAAAGCTGAGATCGAAGGAAATACCATTGGTGAAAGTTCTGTGGCGAAACCATTCAGTCGCGGAAGCAACGTGGGAAGTTGAGGCTGAGATGCGTAGAACATATGCTCACCTATTTCAAGACTAAGGTTAGTATTTTAATTGAAATTCGGGGACCGAATTTCTTAAGGGGGAAGATTGTAATACCTGAGAAATTTTTTCGAAGTTTAAAATAAAATAAAAGGGAAAGAAGAGAAGTAGAAAATAATTTTTAGGATTCAATTCGAGACCTAAGAAATTGGAAACCTAAATTAAATAGGGAAAGGTATTGAATTGGAAATATTTTTCAGGCTTACTTATTTAATATTATTATTATTATATATTAGAAAATAAAAGAAAGAGAAAAGAAGTAGGAAATTAAACCAAAAATATGTTTTAATTATATTTAGTAAATTATTAATTATTAATTATTTTATAATTAATTATATTACTTTTTATTAATTAATTAGTTATTTAATTATTTTAATTGTTGGGGTGCCGTGGGGTTACTTAAGAAATAGAAAAGAAAGGAAGTAAAAGGAAAGAAGAAAGAAGAGAGAGAGAGAGAGATGAGAAAGAAAAAACGAAAGGAAGAGAGAGAGAGAGGGTGGAGACGTGAAGGGGTAGAAGGGAAAGGAGGAGGACCTGTCAGAAACTCGCCGGAGAAGAGCTAGCCGACGTCGGAAAAAGTCACCGGAGCTCGGGTACAACATCTTCCACACCTCCCACCGATCGAATCAAGGTTGGTAACTCCATTTTTAGGGATTTCTTCGATTCACCTTCAATTGAGTTGTTTCGAGGGTAGATTGAGACCTAGAAAGTGTTCTTGAACACTTAGTTGGGGTAAGAATCGAGACTATACCCCCGGGTTTAGCCGAATTCGAATTTTGAAGGGTTTGGGGTTGAAATTCTAGTTATTCCTAAATTGGTAAAATTGTTGATAATTGGGATTGAGCTTGGATTTGAGTAAATAGGCTCGGATTGGAATTATTGATATTATAATGTTGAAATATTAGCTGAACAAGAACCGTGAAGAGTTGGCCCGAGGTTACTATGGTTGAACCTTGACGTTAACGTGCCGGGTCCCTGCTCGGATTGCCCAAATAGACTTTAAGGGTGATGTTGAGAGTTTTAAACCTCCTCTCTTCAATCTTAAACACCCAAGAATAATTCCAAATATACTATCAAGCATTAAGAATTATTTTAGGTACTTTCTTGTTTCTCAAGGATGGTAACTTGCGGAACAATAAAGTCCAAATTTTAAAGTGGCAACTTTATTTCTTCGTAATTATTAGGAAACCATGAGTAGGATAATTTAAATGTATATTGAGGTTTAGTAACTCAAATCCAAGGCTCCAAAATCAATTCAAGGTGAGCGATAATTGTACGAAACCAAGTGTGAAGCACTTGTGACTCTCATGGAAGAGAGGGAAGACGGATAAGACCAAGAACTCGGTTCTTGGCGACGTCCAGGTGCATTTTTCGGAACGAGCATGTCACATGCATATCAGCTGCATATAGTGTAAGATGTTCACCACGTGAATGCAATTGTTAGGAAACCACGATTCGTCCAGAGCGGGAGTTACTCCAGGACAAACGCAAGGAAGCCATCCAAGTGAGGGATTTCCCATCCTTGCCCTATAGGGTTGATTGATGATGTGGATATGTGGTTTTCCTACTTGCCTATTTGTAAGAATCATTTAGTGGTTAACATGCTATTGTTGTTCCTAAATTGCATGATGTGAAAATACTTGTATATGAGTGTTTGATACAGACAAAGAGGTACTGAAGGGTATCCATGTGATGACATAAGTTACGCCGAACAGTACAAGCAAGGGGGTAAGTTATTGATTGAGTCCAAGGTTTGGTTTACCCCATTAATTAGAAACTCATTAAAGAAATCGTAAAGAATTTGTTTGTAAACGTCGACGTTTTATGGTAATCGAACTAAAGAAAGACCTTAGAGCTAGGTTATGATCTAATCAAGGGTTTGGGTATTAAATAAAGATTAAAAAGATCTCATAATTGATTAGTGAGTCATAGGGAGGTTCACACTACCTAGTTAAATTCAATTTAGGATAGTAATGGGTATATAGAGTCAGAATCCCAGCTGAAAGCTCGGGAGGAGAAACAAGTCAGATAAAGTCGCCCGTTGAGGCCATTACCCTAGCCTAGCACTAGGGTCAGTTAAAGATTAAAAGAAATTGCCCATTGAAGCCATTGACCTAGCCTGGCACTAGGGTCAGTTAAAGATTAAAAGAAATTGTCCGTTGACGCCATTGCCCTAGCCTGGCACTAGGGTCAGTTAAATATTAAAAGATTTACCCGTTGAGGCCATTGCCCTAGCCTGACACTAGGGTCAGTTAAAGATTAAGAAGATTTTCCCGTTGAGGCCATTGTCCATTGTGACATACATGGACCAGTTGAGTGATTTATAGCCTTCAGATGACATGTTAAAAGTGATTGTTTATTTATGAGAAGCATGATAGAAGAGCATGATCCGTAGGTTTATCTTTGACTTTATGTTATATTAATATTGCTTGATCGTAATATAACATTTGATAAACTGTATTTTCTTGCGCATGTGATTGTGGGTGTTTCCCTTTCCCTAGTTATAGTTGTACCCGCCGCCACGCCGAGGATGGGAAGCTTCTCACTGAGTCTGTTTGACTCACTCCCTCTGCTTCAATGTTTCAGATACAAGTATTGGGCAGGCATCGACGTCCGGACAGTGATACGGACATCAGACCAACCCTAACGCACTTGTTCTCGTGGGTGGATAATATTTTGATTATGTTGTACATATTCAAAGTTGTAGATATTGTGTAAATATTTACAGCTTTTGATGTACATTCACTCTAGAATTGTCGGCTTCACATGTAATTAAAGAAAGGGTCCAGTTTGGGGTCAAACTAGGATATATGTATGAGTATATAAACTGCTGCATGTGAATAGGATAGATCGTATGTATTGAGACGTACGATCAATATGATATGTATATATATACTACGTGTGATTGCTGCATGTTAATAGGATAGATCGTACGTATTGAGACGTGCGGTCAATATCATATAGATATATCCTATGTTTGTTGAGATATATCTATATACTGGGCTGAAGCGGTATTGAGCGAACCGTAGATTGCAGGTTAATTAGGCCACCAGTGAGGTGTGGCCACTATTATGCTGTATATATTGATTCTATAGCAGGGTAGTTATAGTAATGTTTACAGGGTAAGACTTACGGGTTTAGAGGTAAAAATCTATTCCCGTGCCGGTGACGTACTCCCGGTTTGGGGTCCTGACACCAACATTTTATATGTTACTTTATTTTCGAATAATAAAATGATATAACTTGTATTGCATTAGGTTAAAATTTTATTTCAAAAGATAGTATCAATTTAATTATAGTTATTGTTGTATTAAAAATATAATCATTGACAAATTCAAATTGTATTCATTTATAGAAAAAAAATAGAGAAACAGTGAGTATGTATAATTATTCAACAAGAGAAGGAGAATAGGAGATGTAACCCAATCCTTTTTACGAGTTTAATATTTACAAGAGAGTGACGTGTCATTAGGAAATGCAACAAGATGAACTGATCGATGCACTAAAATGTATTTGGATCATTGGTTCAACAATTTCATTACTTAAAAGCCAATTGAAACATAAATCAATGAAATAATTAATATATATATATACATACACAAATACAATCAATGTATATTTAACTTTAAATAAATTGTGGGATTTATTATAAATTAACATAACTAACATAAAACTAAATAAGGCAAGATAGTAAGGAGCAAATAGGTGTTGTTTGCTCAGTGTACTTTGGAATAACAAAAAAAGCCATCCACTCCAATGGTTCACTGATTTAAAAAATAACAAGTGAGTCAATTGTGGTTGATAGCAAAACAATCTTGAAAACTAACTTGGCCTATTCTAACCATCGGTTCAGTAGTTAGAACAACTAGTATGGTGTGGGGAAAGGCTCGGATCCACATGACCCGACCCGACCCGACCCAGGGACCTAAAAGAAAAATAAAAAATAAATATTGCGAAAGCTACTAACCTGGACGCCATCGCTAAAACCTCGGATCTTGCCAGTGCCTCTGCTCCACCAAGGCTGACCTCCAATCGATGAGCTCCCAAAAGGGCCACACCAAACTGAGGACTCTAGCTACGAGAGGCAGAGCTACATGTCCACGACTGATGCGCGGAAGAGGACACAAGAGAAAGAGAAAATTATACTGAGTGGGGTTTCCCAAACAGGACCCCCCTTTCCAACACATGGAATGAGCAACTGGAAAGGTGTGGAGTCACTCCTATTTATAGAAGGATGAGAGAGCTCCCATCGTTAACGCAAGCAATCTGGGACTTGGAATATGAACAAAATATCATGCTTCCATCATGATCACCTAGCCCACTTTGGACCACGAGTGCAGGCTCGTGTGACCTCCGATGAGTGTCATTTTGGTGTCATTTTTTTCGTCTCTCAGCGACCTTTCCAACGGATCCTCACTCGACCCGATCAGAATCTCACATGGGCGGATATTTAGTCCTGAAGACCCCAATATATCCAACATTCTCCCACTCGCACATGGTGGGAGGCCCATGACTATCCTTTTCACAAAGGACTTCTCTATTTCTGTTTCTCTCGTCGTCTTCTTTCATACTCCGTGTCAGTCATGACCGCTTGGCACGATATGTGGGAGCCTTATACTAGAAGCCTGTTAGGGCCCAGCTACAAGTGATGCTACAACCCAAGTGTCTGATGATGTGACCACATGTCTCACCGAAAAATAGTGCCATGGGTTCCCTAGACGTGTTCATATACATGGCTAGTCCAATCCCTCTAAGTCTACAATAAGACTAGGACTTCAGCCACACTCAGTTGCGATAGGTATCCACATCCTTGAGAACCTTAAAGGGATCACATAATGGGTCGACCTCAGGAAACTATCACACATCCATATGTCAACACAATCTTCCTGACAGTCTTCCATCGGGCCGTATTTTTCCGTAGCCTCTTGGAAAGATATCAAAGTAGCAAGCACTACCTTATCTCTTCATGACAGAGTCAAAGTGCATAAGGGTACCCTTTGAAAGGATTGATTCATCCTTTCAGGGACTCACACAGCATTGAAGCAGGGATTCTTTCACATGCGGTATGAAACGCACGTTGTGGTGTTCTCGACCGTATGTCGATTTTGATCCTCAATCACTTACACCACACAGACCTTAGTCCAGACTCACCTAGAATCTGACCTGAGTTTCCTACCACACTTTGCTCGCTTCACATAGCGCCAAGTGGAGCACTCACGTCTGGCTACAGGCATTATGAATAGCGGGAATTCATAATTCGATCATAAGACCTCATCATCTTAGCGGATCTCATCCTAGTACTCTTACTAGGGTGACTTATCAATTCTCAGTGGCGTTTTCCTGTCCAACACTCGGTGCTTTTCAGCCGCCTCTGGATATTCACACTATATCCCATTTTGGTGTTCAAGGAAAAAGCACCCAAATCTCATCTTGGCCCACACCACTTGTGTGTCCAAGGCGGTTGCTCGAGTGAGAGAGCCAACCTCCCAAGACTGTACGACATACTTTATATATTGTATAATAAGTAGTTCTATTTCTTGATCCACACAAAATAATGGTAAGCCTAGGCATTACACTTTACTTACGATCAAGAAACAAAGCTCACACAAAGCTTGTCCTCATTACATAAACTATGTTAAATCACCCTGATTCTAAGCAATCCTGCGTACCTAAAACACATGTTTTATGGCTTGTATCTCTATACAGTCAACCCACCACTGCAGGTCCGTTAGGGTATAGAGCCTATGCTCTATCATAGGTCATACTGTGAGGACCCTCTCTCTGGTCACTTGATGCTTAGACTGACACAACAGGTCCGTTAGGGTATAGAGCCTATGCTCTATCATAGGTCAACCCACCACTGCAGGTCCGTTAGGGTATAGAGCCTATACGAAGTTGTGTTGTGTTCTCTTGTGGTACTTAGGCTTTCTTTGGTGTAAACCATAGCTGTTTGACTTTATGAGATCAATGTCACTAGGTCAACAACTCTGTCTATGATCAATAAGTGACTTTAGATCTTCCAATCCAAACTGCCCTGTACTGCTGATGATCGTGCAATGAACTCCATGTCCCTAGTGGACAGAGAAATGCATAATCCTTACTTGCCTCTCTGCAAGATGGTTCCAGTGCTTAGCAAAACACAGCAAGACATTGATATTCTGTTATCCAAGTTTCTTACCCAATCGACACCAATGTGTGGCTCGCCGTTTGTGGGTCACCAATATGATGAAAAAAATCGATTGTCAGCAGCGCCCTTCAGCATCGCCCTACAAGTACCACAGAACACTCTAAACAGCGTGTCTGACCAAGGTTTGACTGATAACAGCTCACAAAGCCGACTACAAAAAGCACGTTAGAGCGAGTACAATCTTAATTGTACTTCAAGCTACCAACCACATGTATCAAAATACTATCCAATGACTCCATCTCTGACTTATTCTAAAGACGTGTAGCAAGACTCAAACTCTTGCCTCTTGCGACTAGCACATCACTTGGGTTCAGGTCCCCTCAATTGGAATCCACCAAGAATCTCTTCTTCATAGGATTCTTGTGACATAGTGAGTCAATTCTTGGAGCATTCTCTATGAATCTTAACTCCAACTGCCTAACCCAATTCCTTTATCTTAAAGATGAAAGGATAGCCATCTTTAATTGGCTAAAGCAGCCTCTGTGTCATTTCTAGCTAGCCATATGTCTTCTATATATAGCGTGAGGGTAATGAAATACTCTCAGCTTTCTTAAAATGGACTAAGTGGTCAAGTACCTCGAGTCTAGATGAATATGTGAGATTTTGACAGATCCTTGGAGTCGGCATACTCTGCGCTCTTGGCCTTTTGCCATGAGACCTATGTGCTTGTGCACGTATATCCCTTCACCTAGTCTGCCATTCAATAAAGTGGTCTTGACATCCTAATTGATGTACCCCCAGACTTAAACCGGTAACCAAACCTAGAATTAGACTTTGATCACACAACAAACGAGAAGGTTTCGTCACAGTCGATACTTTCTTGTTGTGTGTACCTCTTCACTGCTTAATGTGCCTAGTAGTGGTCGATTGACCCATCTGCCTCCCCTAACTTTTGAGAACACACTTGCTCTCAAAATCCCTTGTGATGCGGGGCAGATCCACCAAGTCTTATACTTGGTATGTCCTTATAGACTTGGTCTTTTCTTCTTCCATCGTTTTAGTCCACTTTTTACTAGTAGGGCCAGAGAGAGCCTTTTGAAATATCAAAAGCTCTAATTGGTAATTTAGTACTCCTCTTGGATTGTGCTTTGTGGAAGATATGCTCCTCGTAAGCATTACTCCCACTGGACTCAGCAATTGGAGATTCGTCCATACGCTTCTCTCAACGTGTTGTAGGTCCGCCTCTTTTTAATAAAGATGCACATCCCAAAAATCCGTCTCCCTTGCTCTAAAAGAGTTTGTCTTAAGGACCATTATATCCTTAGACTCAAATTATGTGACTGGAGTGTCTTCATTCTCGCTAATGAAGACGTATCCTTTTGAGTGACCAAGCTATCTTACCAAGACACGCTACTTGCCTCTAGGGTCAAGCTTACCATACTCATAGGAAGGATCAAGTATGCCGTATACCCTCATAGTCTCAGCATACTCTAATCAGGTCTTTTACCTAACTAGAACTCATAAGGAGTCACTCACATAATTTGGAAGGGCATATGGTTAAGTACGAAAGTGACTGTTGGCAAAACATCTCCCCAATGGGAGCGTTCACTTGAGTCATTATCAACTTAACCAACTCCAGGAGCAACTCATTTTGCTGTGCAGTGTGTGGAATAGTTAGTTGTCTAACTATCCTAATTTCATCACATAACTGTGAGAAAATACTGGGCCACTTGCCTTGCCCCCACGCTTATCGGACCCTTATGTCCAAGTGGACTAATTTGATGAAAGCATGTTTTTCTGATTTCATTACCGAATGGTTTTCAGGTTGCTTTGTCTGTAAGGCATCGTTTACAAACTAGCATTGGTGATTTGTCCTCACAAATTCTCCTTTGCTAATACGTAATTGCGTCCCACACGCATTTGCCAAAAAAGGTGTATCAACCACAGAGGAATACACAGCAAAGCAACTAGTTGAATTACGGGAATGTAATTCAAAATGTATCACAACACAACCACTGTCATAAAATCAGAACTAACACTAAGGACTCATGATAAACATGTAGATCACATTATATCCTAAGTTCTCTGACGGAAAAGCAGCTCATAATAAGTTCCATTCAGTAACTATAACACTATATATAAAGATAAAGAGTGGTCACTACGCAACTTCATTTTTTAGCTGCCCAACCTCTTAACTTTAATAATGCTTTGTTCCCACGAAGATACTTCTGCTCCCATTGGGCAGAGGACAGAACTCCATGAACCAATGTTCATGGGTGAGAGGAAAATGATTGCTGCAAACAACTTTTGCGCATAGCGCCGTATGGGTTGGCACAAGCAACATTTGACCTTGGCCAAAATCTCTTTTCCTCTCTTGCTTTTCCTTTGAACTGAGGCTACTTACCTTACACTCAACCTTTCTCTTCATAGCACCACGTCTCTTGGAGCCTATAGCTCTAAGAAACTTTAGCCACTTAGGCTACGTGCTCGGTGGATTTCGTAGCCTTTTGCCAACAATCCTTGAGCACTAGGTGGTGTTTAATATCATCAAGGGACTTAATGATATTAGTGGAGGTCGGAATGACCTATATGTACTCCCAATAGGAGGGAAGAGATTTGGCAACAGTTTTAACTTACTGTTTACCAGATGGGAGTTTTTAGGCTTTCACACACTCCCAAATCATGTTTGATTTCTCTCTTAGATGCGTCTTCATGGTCTTGTCGGAGCGCATCTTGGCGACATCAAACTTGATTGTAAGCTGCCTCGGTTTGGTGGCCACAATGTCACCAAAGCGATCTATCTAATATGATCCACATTTATAAGTTTTTTAGTTACATTATCAGTCAATCCTAAACGCCAACACTAATTACACAGCTCCTTATTACACAACACACACCTCTAGAAAATTGTAGTCAACGCAAGACGAGCCTATATATGTACACCTTTCTCTGCATTCGAGAAGTGGGGTCAACCATCCTCATCACACAGAGAGCCTATATATGTACACCTTTCTCTGCTTGACTCAACAATTTTCACAGAATAGTCCCATACTATTCAAAATCCCTTTTGGATTCCCACTATGTAAGCGATCAAGAAGGACATCGAGTCAGCACAGGCACGACCTCGAATTTCCACTTGATTACAATGCTTACAATCATTTAAATAGTCACTTACTATTTAAATTCCATCGTGGATAATCATTTAAATCGAGTTATGGGTTTGCCACATGCTGCCCATAGCTCCCACTTGAGTAGAACGCTTAAGGTAACTTAAACGATCACAAACCGCTTAAATCTTCTCTCTCGTTGTGTATGTGAATGAGTGAAGAGATGGTTCTATCCGCTCTTTAGACACCAATTCACCCTAATTTCTCCCCATATTTGGATTCGTCTCGCTAAAACGAGAAAAATGACTAAAAAATCATCGAAATCGGAGCTAAAATGGAGAAATTATGCGCAACAGAAAACTCTATGACGCTGGTCAACGGTCAGCATTGACCTTAGGTGGTCGCCGACGGTCAACGGCCGCTCCGGCGCGGACCACCATCGTCGGACCTCCGGCGTTACGCTGCGGCGGTTGCCAGCGTTACGCGACGGCGGTTGCCGGCGTTACGCGGCGGCGGCGACGGCATTACGCGGCGGTGGCGACGGTCGTTGAAGAACATCCTGCCGGCTGCTGGACATCTGTCAGTACCGCCATCAGCGGCGGCGCCGGTAACCGGTCATGTGCCGTTACCGACGGTGGAGGTAGCCGGACGTCCGCTGTCACCGGCATCCAGCGACGGCGGTCGCCGGACGTCCTCCGGCGACCGCTTCGGTCGCCGGTGAACCACCGTTGACGGCGTTCCATGGCATAGCCCACCACTGGACGTCGGCAGGCCGCCACCACGGGTGGTTCCGTCAGTCGCCACCAGTGAAACCTCCCTCTTTCCTTCCCAAAACAGCAGCATACATCCACAGGTATATATCAAATTCGTAGGGTACAAATACCTTAAATAATATATACATGCATGCAGATTAGGGTCTTTCATTTGAAAGGGAACCTAAACATGTTTCTAGGTTTTAAGGTATGAGCTACCTATCAATATTGAATTAAAAATTACCTCATATAATTTAAATTGAAAAGCTATTTGTCCCTACCCTACAATGTATGATTATCACATGCTTAAAAAAAAATTAAATCATATAATTAAAACTGGGAATGTATTCATGTTCCTAAGTTTTAAATAAAATAAAATCATATTAAACCCTAAACATGTTTCTAACCCTTTTCGGTTCATCAATCCCTAGAGAACAGAGCTCTAGCATAACCTGCCTTTGATGCCAATGTAGGGAAAGGCCCGGATTCACATGACCCAACCCGACCCAGGGACCTAAAGAAAAACTGAAAATAAATCTAGGCAAAAATAAATATTGCAGAAGCTACTAACCTAGACGCCATCGCTAAAACCTCAGATCTTGCCAGTGCCTCTGCTCCACCAGGGCTGACCTCCAATCGATGAGCTTCGAAAAGGGACGCACCAAACGGAGGAGTCTACCTACGAGAGGTAGAGCCACATGTCCACGACTGAGGCGCGGAAGAGGACTCAAGAGAAAGAGAAAATTATACTGAGTGGGGTTTCCCAAACGGGACCCCCCTTTCCAACACATGGAATGAGGAACTAGAAAGGTGTGGAGTCACTCCTATTTATAGGAGGATGAGAGAGCTCCCATCATTGACGCAAGCAATGTGGGACTTGGAATATGAACAAAATATCATGCTTCCATCATGATCACCTAGCCCACTTTGGGCCACGAGTGCAGGCTCGTGTGACCACCGATGAGTGTCATCTTAGTGTCATTTTTTTCGTCTCTCAGCGAGCTTTCTAACAGATCCTCACTCGACCCAATCAGACTCCCACATGGGCGGATATTTAGTCCCGAAGACCCCGATATATCCAACATATGGTTATAGTCAAAATACAATATCTTGATATATATTTTTATTTACTAATGTAACTGTCATTTTTGGCTCAGACAATTGTGATATGAATTAAGGACCGCAAGGGGTCTTAACCTTGGGGGACTTGTCCTTAGGTGATGCGCCTAGGTGCCTACGTACCCTTCGGGAGGGATCAATGTCCACCTAGTTCGTCATGGTGACGTCTATCGGAGTCGTTACACAAGGTTGTTACCTGTATTGGGCCGTGTGCAGCTAAGACGTGTCTAAGGTACTCCGAGCGGGCGAGCCGCTCTGTGGGAGGTTGCCTTAGTGGGAGAGAGCTATGGTCTATGAGGGCTGCTGGAAGCCCTGTAAGTGGTGTGCTCCGAGGAGGAAGTGGGCCGGTCGGAGGGCCAACGGCGGGGCTCCAGGAGGAGAAAGTACTTGTGAGGTATATCTGAGAGCGATGGATGATAATCCTTTAGGTTGTATGTAATTCTGTCTAGCATTGCATGTCCTGCCTTCGTAGTCCCCCGACTGAGGGTCTATTTATACTTGTGTGGGGAGATCGTGCTCGACCCACGACCTTGTGGGGACCTGGGTCGTCCCACGAGGCTTTGTGGAGGTCCCACGTCTAGTTGAGGGGAAGCTCCGTGTGGTGACGTGAGCAAAGGCCACTTAACTGATGGATTGGTGGTGCCACGTATCTCTAGCGGGTGCTGGGGCCGTGCTTCTAGAACGTTAGTGCCACGTGTCCCAAGGTAGAATATTCAGAAGTTACATAAGTCCCCCAAGTCTATGGGTGTCGGGCGCCCGTGGACTTATGTTCCTTTTGCTTGGGACACTTGGGAATTTCGCTACCTTTACTTGCGGGATATCTCGACCGCTTGGAGTATGGGAGCTGGTCGTCTGACTCATGAAGTTGGCCTTCTCACATTGCACCGTGGGGAAGGAGGTGTCTTGGAGAGGACACGCGTCGCGTTTTGGGTGGCTGGCTGCTTGGCTTCCTCAGCAAGTTTCTGAGACGTCTCTGCAGGAAGTACGCGACTTACCGAGGTGGAGTCATCATTGCTCAAAGGGATCTTTCCCAAAATACCCTTTGAGGGTCAGCGAAGGGAGTGCAAAGGTCAGGGCCTGCTTTGTCATTCCCTTGGTTTCGGAGTCGCTTTGTTTTCGCGCCTCTTAGGCTGTGAAGTGTCTTCTGGGCCTCCTTTATATGCTTAGAGCGGGAGGTTTCCCATTATTTTGTGAATCTTCTTCCAAGTCCTTAGACCCTATGATCTTCGACTCTCTGCCGCCTTGACAATTGGCTTCTGCTAGTGCCACTGCCTCCGCGTGTTCTTCCTGGGATCTAGACATTGAGCAATCCCTCTTATTGGTGGCAATGGATGGAGTTAGGGAGAGAGTAGATGCTCTCATTATGTCACGGGACTCCGCGGACCTTCAGGAGATTCTCTCGGGGGAGGATGGAGAACTGGCAACTCCTCCTCCGTCTGCCTCCACGGGCTGGTATTCTACGGAGCAGGAACCGGGTTCGACGGTGAATGTGTCGGCGGCGGATGTTGGTGAATTGTCACGGGTGCAGCCGGGGGCTGGCATCCAAAAGGTGTGGGAAGAACGTTTCGCTCCTTCTTTCCAAGAGGGCTACGAGATAAGGCCAATGGGTGAGGGGGAAACGATTCTCTGGAGCGACGGTGTTGGCTTCATTCTCCCTCTTAGTGTTCCCTACAATGGCCAATTTACTCCTCCGTTCTCCGGCTTTGTGGAGGCCATGCTCAATCTGTTGAATGTTTGCCTCGCTCAATTGACCCATAATGCTTGGTCAATTCTCAGTGTTTTCAACAGGTTCTGTCGGTCACACAGGCTGGAGGTGCTCCCCAGTGTGTTTCTGTCTCTCTACTATGTTCGCGAGGTGAATGGATGGTTGTGCTTTCAATCTCGCGCCAAGGGCTTCACCATTACCGACCTACCGGGGAACAACCATGCTTGGAGGTCGTATTTCTTTAAGGTGGCCCCCAAAAAAGGCTTTTGTCCTCTATGGATTCGTTTGTTCGATTGGCGCCCGTGCTTTCCGCTGAAATGGTCTAATCCTGTTATCCGGATTTAGTACGACCGAGAGGAATACGAGGTGACGGCCTTAGGATTTCTGAAGGGGACTGCAGTGTCGGGCAAACCTTTGTTTAAGTCCGCGTAAGTGAATTTGCGTCCTTCTCTCTTATCCGTCCATCAGCCTTTGAATGTCTTCTTTCCGCAGGGTTGACTTTAAGCGATATTCAAGGGAGGCTGAATCTTCCGCCGAGCTCTCGGAGCTAGAAGCGCGAGAAGTCGGAGTTGGTGATTGCTGCCGTTCCGCCTACGGACGAGGGTGCAGAGGCGGGCGGAGACCCTACGGGAAAAGGTGTTATGGCTCCAAATCAGGTGGGTGAGACCAGTTTGACTCGTTTCAACCGTGGAAAAGTTCCTTATACCCCTGTACCCCCTGAAGAGATGCCCGTCCGACTTATCGATGAGGGTATCTCTTTTAAAGGGAAATTGATCTCATCTTGGCTCGTCAGCATTATCCTCTTGATTATGGGGATGATTATGCTTTAGAGCGTATGACCACGGAGACCATGCAGTTGCTGAGCCGCTTGGCGGGCTTTGCGTATCAACGGGAGCGTGAGGGGTAGGACGTTGTTCCCTTAGTTTCGTTGTACTCCGTTGACCTTGGCTGATCCTCTTGGAATCCTTATGCAGGAGGTTGTGGAGGAGCTGTTGGAGGAGAACTCTCGGCTGGCTGAGCGGGTGGAGGAATTGGAGGGCGAGCTTCACAATGGGGAGGCCAGTGCCCTGCGAGTCCGTCGTAAGGATTTTTTGCGTTTCTCAAATTACGGGATGCAGAACGGCATAGCCCAACTGGAGGATTTGGTGGGCATCTCTGTTCCTCCGGATGTTAGGGCCAGGATGCATCCTTCCTGGGAAAATATTGGCGGGGAGTTGCGTGTTCGCGCTGGGCAGGATTCTCCTTTGAGGATTGAGGACTATGAGGTTCCTCCGAATCCTCGAAGGGATCCTCCGCAGACGAGCGAGCCTCCGCGTTCACTAGAGGGTGTTTGATTTTGGGCCACTGTATTTGCGGTTTGTAATTTTGGGGGGATAATCCCCTTATGCGAATACAATGAAATTTTGAGTACGAGAGTCGGTCAATCGTATTGCATTTCATATTCCTTTAAACACATAACGTAACTGCCTCGGGACTGAGACGAGTTAGTAGTACATTTGCCTTAGGATTAAGACATACACGGAGTAACTGTCTCAGGACTGAGACGAATTATTAGTACATTTGTCTTGGGACTAAGACAAGGCAAGAGGCATTCGTCTTGGGACTAAGACGTAGTGACGTGCCTGCGAGCTTAGCCTTTGGACTAAGGCGCAAAGAAGCATCATTGACTAAGGCGTAGCAAAATATTTCTTGAGGCTGCTGGCGTTCCAAGTGTTTGGGACATGTTCGCCTGTTAGGTGTGCTAACTTGTATGCGTTGTGCGAGGCGATGCCAATAACCCTGTACGGGCCTTCCCAATTAGGGGCGAGCTTACCGTGTAGGCGGTCGGGCCTATTGTTTATCGCTGTACGCATGACTAAGTCACCTCTTTCGATCTTTTGGGGTCGGACGCCTCGGTTGTATTTTTGGCCAGTAGCTATTTGTACGAAATATTTCTGAGTGTCGCCGCTTCCCTTTTTTCTTCGACCTCGTCGAGGCTGACCAATAGGCTCTCGAGATTTGAGTCGGAGTAATTGGGCACTCGATCTGAGGGGACTCTGATGTTAGCCGGGACTATTGCTTCCTGCCCGTATGTCAGGGCAAAGGGAGTTTCACCGGTGGCCGTGTGTACCGTGGTTCTATATGACCATTAGACCAATGGGAGTTCGTCCACCCAGCCTTCTTTACCGTCCGTTAATCTCTTTCGTAGCCTTTCGAGGATGATACGGTTTGCCCTTTCCGCTTGCCCATTGGTCGCTGGGTACTCGACGGAAGTGGTTCTGTGGTCGATGCTCCATTCCTTGCAGAAATCCTCGAACTTCTCGCTGACGAACTGTCGCCTGTTGTCGGTGATCAGCGTGTGAGGGGGACCGAACCGGGTGACGATGTTGCGCCAGAGCAAGTTTTGAACGTTCTGGGATCCAATGGTGGCCAAAGGTTTGGCTTCGATCCACTTGGTGAAGTAGTCGACCGCTACAATAAGGAACTTCCTCTGGAGTGTACCATGAGGGAGGGGGCCAAGGATATCCATGCCCCAAGTGTCGAAGGGCCATGGAGAGTCGATGGGCTTTAGCTCGCCCGATGGTTGGCGTATAAATGCAGCGTGGCGCTGGCATTGGTCACAGTGAGCGACTAGAGCTTCTAAATCAGCTCTCATCGTTGGCTAATAAAATCCGTAGCGCAGGGCTCGCTTTCGTAGGGCTCCTGCAGATTGATGAGTGCCGCATATGCCCTCATGGATTTCTTGTAGCACGTAACTGGCTTCTTCAGCCGAGATACACCGAAGGTGTGGGGATGAAAATCCCTTGGGTATAGGTCGTTCCCCTAGAAAAAATATCGAGCCGCTTGCCTCTTGATTTTTTGGGCGAGTTCTTTGTCTGCGGGCAGGGTGCCTGCCGTTATGTGTGCCCTGATTTGGGCCATCCAGGAGTTGTCGACTGTGATCGGCAACACGTCTGGGGTTTATGTTTGGGGTGCGAAGCGTGGTTTGCAAGACCGTCTTAAATCCCGATTGGCTCGGTGTAGTGGCTAGTTTGGAGAGGGCGTCATCCTGGGTGTTCTGGTTCCGGGGGATCCATGTGATCAAGACGGATTTGAACCTGCTGATTTCTTGTTTGGCACGCTCCACGTATTTGATGATAGTGGTGTCCTTTGCCTCGAAGTCTCCATTAAGTTGTCCGACCACCAGTTGTGAGTCGCTGAATAGCTTGACCCTTGAAGTGCCTAGGTCGTAAGCTAGCGCTAGTCCAGCTATGAGTGCTTCATATTCAGCATGATTGTTGGAGGCAGGGAACGTGAAGCGCAGGGCTTGTTCCACTTTGATTCCGTCGGGGCTCTTTGCAATGATGACGGCGCCCGCGGATTTCCTGGTCGAGGAGCCGTCTACGTAGACTAGCCATGCGGATTTTTTTGGCTGTGGCTCAATTGACTCGTCGTGATTCGAAGCCGAAGCGTCCCTCTTAAAGCGTTCTGACGGAGTCATTTTGACGATGAACTCTGCCAATGCTTGGTCTTTGATCGCCCGTCGGGGATCGTATTGAATGTCAAACTCGAAAGATTCTCTCGGGCCGTCGGATCGAGGAGAGTCCCCACGCGGACTTCTCGCCCGTTTTCCTGGTCTATGCAGATGCTCACGAGGTCCTCTGTAGGTTGTGGTCTGGCTCCAAGGATTTCATCCTGTAGATCCACTATTTCAGGACGGTTCGTAGCATCGGCGTCGCCGGCAGTTACAGGCTGCACCATACGCCGCTTGTAACGGTCGTTTGGAGTGTCATCCGGTCGGTCGCGTGCGGATTTCGAGGGATCGCTCACGTCTGCCATGCGAGTTCCTCGTGTCTGTTCAGTATCTGTACTGTATTGGAGATCAAAACAAAAACAAGTGCGGGTTTCTAAGTGTTAGGTGTATACTCCTACTCCCCGAAAAGAGAAATGCCGTTTAGCGGCAGAGTGCGCAAGGCATTGGGGTCTGATGAAGACCGCGGTGGGCGCCACTGTAACTCTCATTTTTAACTCAGACAATTGTAATACGAATTTAGGATCAAAAGGGGTCTTAACCTTGGGCGACTTGTCCTTAGGTGATGCACCTAGGTGCCTACGTACCCTTCGGGAGGGATCAAAGTCCACGTAGTTCGTCATGGTGACGTCTATCAGAGCCATTAGGCTACGTTGTTACCTGTATTGGGCTGTGTGCGGCTAAGGCGTGTCTAAGGTACTCCGGGCGGGCGAGCCGCTCTGTGGGAGGTTGCCTTAGTGGGAGAGAGCTATGGTCTCTGAGGGCTGCTGGAAGCCCTGTAAGTTGTGTGCTCTGAGGAGGAGGTGAGCCGGTCGGAGGGCCAACGGCGGGGCTCTTGGTGGAGAAAGTACTTGTGAGGTATATCTGAGAGCGATGGGTGATAATCCTTCAGGTTGTATGTAATTCTGTCTAGCGTTGAATGTCCTGCCTTCGTAGTCCCCCGAGTGAGGGTCTATTTATACTTGTGTGGGGAGATCGTGCTCGACCATCGACCTCGTGCGGACGTGGGTCGTCTCACGAGGCTTTGTGGAGATCCCACGTCTGGTTTAGGGGAAGCTCCGTGTGGTGACGTGGGCAAATGCCACGTAACTGATGGATGGGTGGTGCCACGTGTCTCCAGCGGGTGCTGGGGCCGTGCTTCTAGAACGTCACTGCCACATGTCCCAAGGTGGAATATTCTGAAGTTACAACTAACATCATCTAATATCCAAAGTACCTAAATACATTCTCATTCCAACTCTACTTATTTTTTCATATACCAAAATAACTATATTACCTAGCACGATTACTAATTCATTTGTTGGCTTATAAGCACCTTGAATGTTAGAATGGCTTGAGGATTTAAAGTTGCTCAATACTCAAATTAAAGTTAAGAATCAAATCCTGACATTTGATTAAAGGTAGATGAGTCCCTTATACTAAATCACATTCCCAAATTCATCCATACTCTACTTGTATATATACAAAAACTAAACAAAAGAAATCTTCACTTAGGCATGCATCATCAAGATGAGAAGGCATCCTCTTACAAATTAAATCACCTGTCAAATCAAAATTTGTCGCATTAAAAAAATTAGACAAGAAAAATTAATAATAAAACAAATCCGTAATATTTAAACAAAAGCACAAGAAATTGATGAAGCACAATAGCGGCTGTGACTCAAATTAGTTATCAAATATATTATTTTTACATATGTAGGTGATTAATGACCAATTCTTATGATAAAAATGAAGAATAATTAAAGAGAAAGTTGAAAGGGAACTCCAAAAATTTCATAATTAATTAAAAAAAAAAGCTTACCTTCTACGAAACGTTTATATACTCTCTTTCTTAATTTCTTTTGGAAATATAAAATTTCAATCAAATCAATGAACTACCAAATATATTTTTTTAAAAAAAAAAAGTCGTTCTTCAAACTATATTTTATAGTTCATGGACTGATCAAAATTTATCTCCAGATCTTTTTTTATATATGAAGGGCATTTTGAAGTGGAAACAGAACAATTTTAATTAGATGAACGAAATACCAAATAATTTGAGAAATTGGATTCTCTAATAATATTTGGTATTTCGTTAACTGACCAAAATTCATCTCCAACATTATTTGAATAGGGAAATATATATCATTGTCACTGATAACTATCATTGGACTAATTGCATTTTATTCAGCACTAACGCTAGTTTATATATAGGCCACCATGACAATGCTAATTGATATTTTGAATTTGGAAAATTATCATATTCAGTGTCCAATTTTTCAAAGAAAGAAAATCTCGTAAATCCTCCTTATTACATACATTTTATCATTGTGCACATACATTTTATAATTTTAATTTTACCTAAATACATTAATGACAAATATTAAGAATATTTAACAAACATGATTTCTTTATTTTTTTTAGCATCTTAGGTTTGGTAAGCGTTCAATAATTTAGATTTGGCATTAACACTATATAATTAGCTACCAAACCAGCATAAAAAAATGTCAATTGGAATAAATTAAATATATGCATAACCCAAATATGTATATTAGAGAATTCAACCATTAGTTTAATACGTTATAAGAGATTAGTCCTTTTTGCTAAAATGAACGTCTATTGATCATACGCATGTGTTAATGTATCAAACAATATGATGAAATATTTAAATGAAATTTTTTTACATGTTTTATACAAGATCTCTAACTTTAATTTGTGTGATTCCATACAATAATATGAAAAATAAATTAACTAAAATAATAATAATAAAAAAAGAACCTTTACCTTTATTTTTGGCCAATGAACCTTGACCAAAGGAGACCGTTTTCAAGAACTTCAAACTTTTTGAACAAAAGAGTAATACCCGAAAATTTTCGAAGCTAGAAAATTAAATAAAAAGAGGAAGAAAATATTTTTAGGATTTAATTCGGGACCTAAGTAAATAGAACCCCAAAATTTAAGTATTTAGGAGGGACTGAACTAAAAATATAATTTAGTTATTTTTAGTTTAGTTATTAGTTATTTTAATTTTACCTATCTTATTTTATTTTCATCCTAATTCCTTTTATTAGTTATTTATTTATTTATTTTAATTATTTTAAAAAGGGGGTCGTGGGGTTTAGAAAGAAAGAAATAAAAGGAAAGGAGAAAGAGAGAGAGAGAGAGCCACGGACCAAGAACGGAAGAAAGAAAAAAAACAGAAGAGAGGGAGAAGAGAGGCAGTGACGAAGAGGAAGAGAAGCTCGCCGAAACGGTGGTTGAAGGGAGCTAGCTTGAAGGGAGACCGAGACTAAGAGAGAGAGAGAAATCGGGAGGTAGAGAGAGAGGGAGACGCCGAGAAGGAGAAGAAAGGGAAGAGGGGGAACTCGCCGAAAACTCATCGGAGGAGAGCTGTCCGACACCAGACACGACAACCGGAGCTCGATTCTGACGTCTTCCACACCTTCCACCGATCAAATCGAGGTTGGTAACCCCAATTTCATTCTAAACCCTCAATTTCTCCATTTTTAGGCATTTCTTCGATTCACCTTCGTTTGGGTTGTTTCGAGGGTGGATTGAAACCTAGAAAGTGTTCTTGAACACTTAGTTAGGGTAAGAACCGTGGCTATAACGTCGGATTTGGCCGAATTCTAATTTTGAAGGGTGTGTGGTTGAAATTCTAATTATTCTTAATTTGGGGAAATTGTTGGTAATTAGGATTGAGCATGGATTTGAGAAGTTAGGATTGGCTTTGTACTGCTGAATTATAGGTGAACAAAAGCCGTGAAGAACGAAAGCGAAATCGGAGTCGGAGGAAGGCCGAAAAATGCCCAAAAATCGGTTTTCACAATTATGCTTTAAGGGTGATGTTGAGAGTTCTAAATCTCCTCTCTTCGATCTTAAACACCCGAGAATAATTCTAAATGCGTTATCTAGAATTATCCTAAGTACTTTCTTGTTTCTCAAGAATGGAGGCTTGCGGAACAATTAAGTCCAAACTCTTAAACTTTAACTGTCTTCCTTCACAATCCGTAGGAAACCTTAAGTAGGACAGTTTAGAAGCATATCGAGATTTAGTAACTCAAATCCAAGGCTCTATAATCACTTCAGATAAGTGATAGTTGTTACGAAAGCAAGTGTGAAGCATTTGAGACTCTCATAGAAGAGAGGGAAGATGGATAAGACCAAGAACTCGATTCTTGGCAAAGTCTAGGTGCAATTTTAGGCACGAGCATGACATATGCATATGAGCTGCATATAGTGTAAGAAATTAACCACGTGAATTCGATTGTTAGGAAACCACGATTCGTCCGGAGCGGGAGTTACTTCAGGACAAGCTCAAGGAAGCCGTCCAGGTGAGGGGTTTCCCATCCTTGCCCTATAGGGTTGATTGAGGATGTGGATATGTGGTTTGCCTACATGCCTATTTTTAAGAATTACTTAGTGGTTAACATGCTATTGTTGTTCATAATTGCATTATATGAAAGTACTTGTATATGTGTGTTTAATTACAGGCAAAGATGTAGTGGAGGGTATCCATGAGAGGACATGAGATACACCGAACAGTACGAGCAAGGGGTTAAGCTATTGATTGAGTCCAAGGTTTGGTTTATACTATGTATTAGAAACTCACTAAATTGATCGCAAAGAACTATTTATAAACGTCGACGTCATACGGTAGTTGAACTTAGGAAAGAAATGATAGGGTTAGGTTATGATCTAAACTAGGGGTTTAAGTATTAGTTAAGGATAAATACGATCTCATAATTAACTAGAGAGTCATAGGGATGTTTCACATTACTTAAGTAAAGTCAGTTTAGGATAGTAAGGGGTAGATGAAGTCAGAGTCCCAGCTGAAAGCTCGGGACGAGAAACAAGTCAGATAAAGTCGTCGTGGAGGCCATTGCTCTAGCTTGTTCTAGGGCCAGTTGACTTATTTGCCCGTGGAGGCCATTGCTCTAACTTGTTCTAGGGTCAGTTGATTTATTTGCCCATGGAGGCCATTGCCCTAACTTGATATTGGGGTCAGTTAAAAAAGTTGCCCGTTGAGGCCATTGTCCATTGTGAGATACATGGGCCAGTTAAGTGATTGATGCCAAAGAGGCCACGTCTAGTGTGAAACACTAGGACTAGATTTATAGCTTTCAGATAACATGCTTTAAGTGATTATTTGTTTTACGAGAAGCATGATAGAAAAGCATGATCCTTAGGTTTATCTTCGATTGTATGTTATATTAATACTGCCTGATCGTAATATAACATTTGATAAACTGGATCATTTTGCGCATGTGATTGTGGGTGTTTCCCTTTCCCCAGCCGTAGTCGTACCCGCCGCTACGCCGAGGATGGGAAGCTCTTCACTGAGTCTGTTGGACTCACTCTTCTTACTTAAATGTTTCAGTACAGGGATCGGGCAGGCATCGACGTCCGAACAACGATACGTACATCAGACCATCCTTTAGGCACTTGTTCGCGTGGGTGGACACCTTTTGGTTATTTTGATTTCTTTTGTTGTACATATTCTAAAGTTGTAAGTGGTGTGTATATATTTACAGCTTTCGATGTGTACCTACTATAGACTTGTCGGCTTCACATGTGCTTAAAGACAGGGTCCGGTTTTTCGGGAAAGTTAGGATATATATATATATATATATGTATGGTTACATGAACTACTACATGTCAATAAGGTAGATCGTACACTTTGAGGCCTACGGTCAATATGATATGGATATATATATTATGTGTGGTTGCTGCATGTCAATAGGATAGATCGTACGTATTGAGACGTGCGGTCAATATGACATGGATATATTATTTGTTTAAAATGTATCTATATACTGGGTTGAAGCAGCATTGAGCAAATTGTGGATTACAGGTTAATTAGGCCACCTGTGTGGTGTTGCCACTATTATATTATATATATTGATTGTTGATTGTATAGTAGGGCAGTTATATCTATGTTTTACAGGGTAAGGCTTACGAGTTTAGAGGTAAAAGTCTATTCTCGTGCTAGTCTCGTACTCCCGAATTGGGGTCGTGACAAACTTGATGTCAGAGGCAGGTTATGTTTAAGTCATGTGAAGCCATTGGTATAACCGGGTGTCGGTTTGAGCCTCGTTGTGAACCCGGGCACAACGTTGGAACAAACAGGCACTTGTGGGAGTACCCATGATAAATTGAGTCAGCTTTTCTTTAATTCCTTCTTAATGAGTGATAGATTATATAAATGATTATTAGGTGTCATTCTTGTGCAGTACAGGGATGCCGTCGACTCCTAGGCAAGCTAGGAGGGGCGGTAGAGTCCTTGCACGTACAGATCAGGAGTCGGTTCAGGAGGAGAGATTGCCTCCTAGGGGCTGAGCTAGAGGTCGTGCTCGCGGTCATGGTAGGACACAAGGAAGGAGAGCGCCTAGGCAACAATCTCCAGAGCCACAGGTTGAAACAGGTGCTCCGTCGGTGGCTGAGATGCTGACTGCGGGATTTCAGGAGTTGAGAGCTGAAATGACCATTCAATAGGAAGTTTGTCGTTTTGTTGCTGGCGAAAAAGAGGAACGGGTGATATCTACTGAACATGGAACTGAGATAGTGGAGGAAAGAAATCAAGAACCAAGAAGGGAGTGGCAACAAAGGGACGTGCCCCAGAGGCCGAGGGGAGTTCCGAGGGAATTACCAATTACTATGTTCTTGAAGTTAAATCCGCCCACATTTTGCGGAACTGTGACCAAGGAGGACCCTCAACATTTCCTCTGTGATGTAATCAGAATTGGGCAGTTGCTGAGGTGTCCAGGAGGAGAGTTGGTGGAACTTGCCTTGTTTAAGTTAAGAGGCACTGCACAAATCTGGATTGCGTCATTGCAGAAGAGATATGCAAGAGTTGCTCCTATGACCTGGGAAGATTTTCAGAGGGAAATCCTAGGTCGGTTTTTGTCTGAAGGAATAAAGTATGCCAAGCGTCAATAGTTTGAGGACTTGTGGATGACGCCGAACATGTTAGTGACCGAGTTTGAGTTACAGTTCATGGAGCTAGCCCAGTATGCTCCAGAATTGGTTCTCGATGAGAGGGATTTAATCAAGAGGTTTATACACAGGTTGGTGGAGCCGTTGTTCGTAGTTCTACTACTGCATTGTGGTCAATTTGAAACTCTAGCACAGACTGCTGATTGTGCCAGAGTAATTGAAAATAGAAAGAAGTTTGGGACATCGGCGAATCCCAAGAATAACTTACTGACAGGTAATGAGGGCCAAGGATGGAAGAAGAAACAAAAGACAGCAGGTAGTTCTGGTGTAGTCTCAAATTATACAGGACAAGTTGGTGGAGAGTCTGTTATTATCACTACATGTTTAGGGAAGAGTAACACCCAAGGTGGCCAGAGATTCCAAGGCAGTAGTCAGAGCGGTAGTCAGAGACCGCAGTCTGGAACATATAGGAGATTTCATTTTAGAGAGTGCAGAGTCACAAAGGGAGGTTGTTACAACTGTGCTCAGTTCGGGCATACGGCTAAGGAATGTCCGCAGAGGAAGAGTAGTACAAGTTTCAAGAGTAATCCTACTCCGGGTAGTACTCTGATTGCAGCCCCACCAGTCAGAATTGTACCACCCCAGGTTAACACCTCAGGTGTGGGCCGAGGTAGAGGAGCAGGAACAGGAGGTAGAAGTTCAGGTGCACCAGGAGGAGGACAGGCACGGGTATTTCCTTTGTCTCGACAAGATGCACATGCCTCAAATGCAGTTGTGAAAGGTACGCTTACAGTATGCTCTCTCGAGGCTCTTGCATTATTTGATTCTGGTGCAACACATTCCTACATCTCATGTGCATTTGCACGGAAATTTGAGAGAAGCCTGACTAGGTTGAAGGAGACAGAAATAGTCTCCACTCTGATGGGTGAACCAGTCTAAGTCAAGTATGTCTATGAGTCGTATGTGGTTGTGGTCGAGGGTCATGAAACAATTGTGGACCTACGACTATTCTACATGGTAGACCTGGATGTCATTCTAGGTATGTATTGGTTGGCATCTTGTCATGCGGTAGTTGACTGCAAGGCGAAGTGTTTGAAATTCAACATGCCCAATGAAGAGCCATTTGTGGTGCGGGGTGATGGTGCAACACCATACACGAGTCTAATTTCGGCAATGAAAGCTTCCAAGCTACTCGAGAAAGGGTGAACAGGATATCTGGCTTTTGTGAGGGATACAACGAAAGAAGTACTTTCCGCGACTCATGTACTAGTGGTCCATCAGTTTCTTGATGTATTTCCTGACGACTTGCCTGATCGAGAGATTGAATTTGAGATCGAACTTTTACTAGGTACTCAGCCGATTTCCACACCACCCTACAAAATGGCTCCGACAGAGTTGAAGGAGCTACACACAGTTACAGGAATTGCTCGATAAGGGTTTCATCAGACCCATTTTTTCACCTTGGGGTGCACCAGTTCTATTCGTGAAGAAGATGGATGGAACTTTAACATTGTGTATCGTTTACCGAAAGTTGAATAAGGTAACGGTCCGCAATCAGTATCCACTTCTAAGGATTGATGACATGTTTGATCAGTTGCAGGGTGCTAAGAGGTTTTCAAAGATTGATCTGCGAACAGGGTATCATCAGCTGAAGATTAGAAATGAACATGTGCCCAAGACTGCTTTTCGAACCCAATACGGCCATTATCAGGTTTTAGTCATGTTGTTCGGGCTAACTAATGCACCAGCAGCTTTTATGGACATGATGAATTGGGTTTTCAAGCCATTCCTAGATTGGTTTGTCATTGTATTCATTGTAGTCTATTCCAAGACTGCTAAGGAGCTCGCAGAGCATTTGAGACTGGCATTACAGAAGCTAAGGGTAGAGAAATTGTATGCTAAGTTTTCAAAATGCAAGTTTTGGCATGATAAAGTGGCATTTCTCGATCACGTTGTATCCTCAAAGGGAATCCATGTTGACCCGAGCAAAGTAGAAGCAGTGAAGAATTGGTCCCAACCTACCTCAGTCACAGAGATTCACAGTTTTCTAGGTTTGGCTGGATATTATAGAAGGTTTTTGAAGGACTTTTCAAAGGTTGTTGCACTTCTTACAAAGTTAACTCAGAAAGGGGTAAAGTTCGTGTGGGATAACAAGTGTGAAGAGAGTTTCCAAAAGCTAAAAGAAAGTCTCACCACCGCACCGGTGTTGGCTCTTCCTGAGGGCACCGGAGGGTATGTAGTTTACTGTGATGCTTCGCGAATTGGGTTAGGGTGTGTTCTTATGCAACATGGTAAAGTGATTGCTTATGCGTCTAGGCAACTCCGTAAGCATGAGAAGAACTACCCGACTCACGATCTTGAGATGGCAGCGGTGGTATTTGCCTTGAAGATTTGGAGGCACTACCTTTATGGCGAAACATGTGAGGTATACACAGACCACAAGAACCTTAAGTACATTTTCGAGCAGAAAGATATGAATATGAGACAATGCTGGTGGATGGAGTTGTTGAAAGACTATGACTGCATGATTTTGTACCATCCTGGTAAGGCGAATGTGGTGGCAGACGCTCTGAGCCGAAAGTCAATGGGTAGCCTAGCCCATATCAGTGAAGTACGAAGGCCATTAATTCGGGAAATACATGAGCTGGAATAGTCCGGAACTCAGTTTGAAATTGGAGATCCCAACTTGTTTCAAGCTCACATCCAAGCTAAGTCAACTCTAATTGAAGAAGTTAAATCCAAGCAAGATCAAGACGCCGACCTCAAACAAATCAGAGATATAGTGGTTAAGGGGGAGAAGGACAACATCCGATTCTCCATAGATGACAGTGGCAAACTCCGGTTGGAGGGACGACTATGTGTACCTATGGTGGATGGTTTGAAAGAAAGAATCCTTGATGACGCACACAAGACAGCGTACACAATCCATCCGAGTAGTAATAAGATGTATCAGGATCTGAGAGAATTGTTCTGGTGGAATGGTATGAAGAAAGATGTGGCAGACTACGTATCTAGATGTCTAGTGTGTTAGCAGGTTAAGGCTGAACACCAAAAGCCCGCCGAAAAACTTCAATAGATAGAACTTCTTGAATGGAAATGGGAGAGAATTACTATGGATTTTGTGTCAGGATTGCTGCGATCACAGAGGGGTTTTGATTCAGTTTGGGTAATGTTGATCGGATGACCAAGTCCGCACATTTCCTGCCAGTTAAGACCACTAACGGAGTCGGTCAGTATGCCCAGTTGTACCTATCAGAGATAGTGACGTTGCACGGAGTACCAGTGTCGATTATCTCTAACAGGGGGCCGCAGTTTACATCTCAATGCTGGAGAGCATTGTAGGAGGCGTTGGGGATGAAGGTTGATCTGAGTACAACGTTTAATCCCCAGACAGACGGGCAGTCCGAGAGGACCATTCAGATTTTAGAGGACATGCTTAGGGCATGCATTATGGATTTCGGCGGAGGGTGGGAGAAATACCTGCCGTTAGCGGAGTTTGCATACAACAACAATTACCAATGAAGTATTCAGATGGCACCCTTCGAGGCTTTGTACGGTCGGAAGTGCAGGTCCCCGATTGGGTGGTTTGAGGTCGGAGAGGCCAAGTTGGATGATCCAGAACTTGTTCAAGATGCTTTGGACAAGAAAAAGTCCATTAGAGAAAAGCTTGTGACGGCTCTGAGTAGGTAGAAGTCATATGCTGACAACCGGAGAACAGAGTTAGAGTTTGCTGTGGGTGAGCAGGTTTTCATGAAACTTTCATCAATGAGGGGCGTGATGAGATTTGGCAAGAAAGGCAAGCTAAGTCCAAGGTACATCGGGCTGTTTGAGATTCTAGAACGCGTGGGAAATGTTGCCTACCGTCTAGAATTGCCAGCGGAATTGGAAGGAGTTCATCCGGTGTTTCACGTGTCTATACTTCGCAAGTACCTGCCAGATCCCTCTCATGTAATCCAACCCCAGGAACTACAACTAGCTGAAGGTCTGACTTATGAGGAGATGCCAGTGGAAATCATAGATCGCCAGTTGAAGAAGCTGAGATCAAAGGAAATACCATTGGAGAAAGTCCTGTGGCGAAACCATTCGGTCGAGGAAGCCACGTGGGAATTTGAGGCGGAGATGCGCAGGAGATATCCTCACTTATTTCAAAGCTAAGGTTAGTATGTTAATTGAAATTCGGGGACCAAATTTCATAAGGGGGACGAATGTAATACCCGAAAATTTTTGAAGCTAGAAAATTAAATAAATAGAGGAAGAAAAGAAGTAGGAAATATTTTTAGGATTAAATTCGGGACCTAAGTAAATAGAAACCTGAAATTTAAGTATTTAGGAGGGACTAAACTAAAAATATATTTTAGTTATTTTTAGTTTAGTTATTACTTATTTTAATTTTTACCTATCATATTTTATTTTCATCCTAATTGCTTTTATTAGTTATTTATTTATTTATTTTATTTTAATTATTTTAAAAAGGGGGACGTGGGGTTTAGAAAGAAAGAAATAAAAGGAAAGGAAAAAGTCAGAGAGAGCCACGGACCGAGAACGGAAGAAAGAAAGAAAACGGAAGAGAGGGAGAAGAGAGGCAGGGAGGGAGACGAAACGGAGAGGAAGAGAAGCTCGTCGGAACGGTGGCCGGAGGGAGCTAGCTTGAAGGGAGACCGAGACCAAGAGAGAGAGAGAATCGAGAGGTAGAGAGAGAGGGAGACACCGAGAAGGAGAAAAAAGGGAAGAGGGGGAACTCGCGGGAAACTCGCCAGAGGAGAGCTGTCCGACGCCAGACACGACCACTGGAGCTCGACTCCGACGTCTTCCACACCTTCCACCGATCAAATCATGGTTGGTAACCCCAATTTCATTCTAAACCCTCAATTTCTCCATTTTTAGGGATTTCTTCGATTCACCTTCGTTTGGGTTGTTTCGAGGGTGGATTGAAACCTACAAAGTGTTCTTGAACACTTAGTTGGGGTAGGAACCGTGGCTAGAATGTCGAATTTGGCCGAATTCGAATTTTGAAGCGTGTGGGGTTGAAATTCTAATTATTCCTAATTTGGGAAAATTGTTGGTGATTAGGATTGAGCTTGGATTTGCGTAGTTAGGATTCGATTTGTACTGCTAAATTATAGGTGAACAAAACCCGTGAAGAACGAAAGCGAAACCGGAGTCGGAGGACGACTCGAAAATGCACAAAATTCGGTTTGCCCAATTATGCTTTAAGGGTGAACACCCGAGTATAATTCTAAATGCGTTATCCAGAATTATCCTAAGTACTTTGTTGTTTCTCAAGAATGGAGGCTTGTGGAACAATTAAGTCCAAACTCTTAAACTTTAACAGTCTTCCTTCACAATCCTTAGGAAACCTCAAGTAGGACAGTTTAGAAGCATATCGAGGTTTAGTAACTCAAATCCAAGGCTCTATAATCACTTCAGATAAGTGATAGTTGTTACGAAAGCAAGTGCGAAGCATTTGAGACTCTCATAGAAAAGAGGGAAGACGGATAAGACCAGGAACTCGGTTCTTGGCAAAGTCTAGGTCCATTTTCGGCACGAGCATGTCATATGCATATGAGCTGCATATAGTGTAAGATGTTAACCACCTGAATGCGATTATTAGGAAACCACGATTCATCCGGAGCGGGAGTTACTCCAAGACAAGCTCAAGGAAGCTGTCCAGGTGACGGGTTTCCCATGCTTGCCTACTTGCCTATTTGTAAGAATTACTTAGTGGTTAACATGCTATTGTTGTTCTTAAATTGCATTATATGAAAGTACTTGTATATGTGTGTTTGATTACAGGCAAAGATGTACTGGAGGGTATCCATGAGATGATATGAGATACACCGAACAGTACGAGCAATGGGGTAAGCTATTGATTGATTCCAAGGTTTGGTTTATACTATGTATTAGAAACTCATTAAATTGATCGCAAAGAACTATTTATAAACGTCGACGTCATACGATATTTGAACTTAGGAAAGAAATGATAGGGTTAGGTTATGATCTAAACTGGGGGTTTAAGTATTAATTAAGGATATATACGATCTCATAATTAATTAGACAGTCATAGGGATGTTTTACATTACTTAAGTAAAGTCAGTTTAGGATAGTAAGGGGTAGATGGAGGTAGAGTTCCAGCTGAAAGCTCAGGAGGAGAAACAAGTCAGATAAAGTCGCCGTGGAGGCCATTGCTCTAGCTTGTTCTAGGGCCAGTTGACTTATTTACCCGTGGAGGCCATTGCTCTAGCTTGTTCTAGGGCCAGTTGATTTATTTGCCCATGGAGGCCATTGCCCTAACTTGATATTGGGGTCAGTTAAGAAAGTTGCCCGTTGAGGCCATTGTCCATTATGAGATACATGGAGTAGTTAAGTGATTGATGCTGAAGAGGCCACGTCCAGTGTGAAACACTCGGACTAGATTTATAGCTTTCAGATAACATGCTTTAAGAGATTGTTTGTTTTTTGAAAAGCATGATAGAAGAGCATGATCCTTAGTTTTATCTTCGATTGTATTTTATATTAATACTGCTTGATCGTAATATAACATTTGATAAATTGGATCTTTTTGCGCATGTGATTGTGGGTGTTTCCCTTTCCCCAGCCGTAGTGGTACCCGCCACTACGATGAGGATGGGAAGCTCTTCACTGAGTCTGTTTGACTCACTCCTCTTACTTAAATGTTTCAGATACAGGGATCGGGCAGGCATCGACGTCCGGACAGTGATACGGACATCTGACCATCCTTTACGCACTTGTTTGCCTGGGTGGACACCTTTTGGTTATTTTGATTTCTTTTGTTGTACATATTCTAAAGTTGTAAGTGGTGTGTATATATTTACAGCTTTCGATGTGTACCTACTCTAAACTTGTCGGCTTCACATGTGCTTAAAGACAGGGTCCGGTTTTTGGGGAAAGTGAGGATATATATATGTATGATTACAAGAACTACTGCATGTGAATAGGATAGATCGTACGCATTGAGGCGTACGGTCAATATGATATGGATATATATATATATATATATATATATATATATATATATATATATATATATATATATATATATATATATATATATATATATATTACTAGCACCCAACACGCACTCCCGTGCGTGTTGTCTGCTTTTTCTATGTGTGTAATCTACTTCTTTAAATATGTGTGCGTGTAAAAAATATACATTAATTTCATATGAGATTGTATATATATATTTTTTAAATTCTATTGGTATTATCGTAGAAGTTCCTTATTTTTACAAAATGTATTTATTAATTGATACTTGTGGATCATTTAATTTAATTTTTAAAATAATAATGATTTAGATGACTACCCATTAGCCCATCATTCTCTCACCATATAATAACTACCCGTTATAATTTATTAATTCAAGCCAAAAAAATTATAATTTATTAATAATTATTTAAATAACTGCCCGTTTTTTTTAAAGATGAATAAGTTAAATAACTACCCAATACCCATTATCTCAACTTTTGTAGTAACCACCTATAATCTCAACTTCCTCCCTATCTCATCATCCAATCAAATAATTTTACTGTAACTTTTTAATTAGAAAATAGACCTATTTTGTGACCCCAATGACCAGAAGGGGTCACAGCCATATTAATATAGATGTGTGGTTGTTGCATGTGAATAGGATAGATCGTACATATTTAGACGTGCGATCAATATGATATGGATATATTATGTGTTTAAAATGTATCTATATACTGGGCTGAAGCGGCATTGAACGAACCGTGGATTGCAGGTTAATTAGGCCACCTGTGAGGTGTGGCCACTATTGTATTATATAAATTGATTGTTGATTGTATAGCAGGGTAGTTATATCTATGTTTTACAGGGTAAGGCTTACGGGTTTAGAGGTAAAAGTGTATTCCTGTGCCGGTCTTGTACTCTCGAATCAGGGTCGTGACAAAAAGCATCATACAACTTCATCATCTCAAAAACAAGTACCAATGTAATTCACAAATAATGTTATAAACAAAGAATTTTAGCACAGTTATAAACTATTATCTATAATAATGTTGGCTATGACTAATTTTAAAGGTTAACGTTAACTCCACAATTAACGTTAAAAACTATTATAAGAACCTTTTAGCATTAGTTATAACAATCAAATTTTTTTAAAAACAAATTAAAAGTGCAAAATTGCATGATAAATTTATAATGAAATAATTGGTCAAATAAATTTTACAGATATCAAATTGAAAATATAGCATCAACGAATTTTTTTTACGTATCTTTAGACCATAGGATAAGAGTCTAACAAGCTAAAGCAAATATAAAAATTTCAATGTAAAATCTATAAAATCATTGATGCTATTTTTCGTTGAGTAGTCATTGTAATTGTGAGCCAAGAGAAGATGCTTAAAAAATTTCTACAAAATACAAGAGATTAGAATACTTACATTTTTGATCCATTTCGTGAATATCTTTCTCTTCTCTTCACATGTTGGCTTGTTTTCGAACATCGATCTATCCTTCATATTTTATTTTTTATTACGATTTTATTTCTCAATAATATTTATAGGTTGATTCAACTAGTGTATTAAAATTGAGTCAATAATTATTAGAAAAACGCACCGTTTTCATGGCGTATATACATTTATTTTTCCGTCAAAAAATATATTTGTCGAATTTTATATAGTAATATTATTATGTCATAAAAGATATATTTCTTTATAATAATTAAAATTATATAATATATTTGTTTCATTTATATAAATCAAATGAGTAAAATAGTGATTAATTTGTAAGAATTAAATTTCTATCCTAATGGGTGGTGCCCTCTCTTTAATAAAGTTGAAGCATTTTGTGACCGATCATTTATTTTTAAGTGAAAAATTTGCGACGAATAGATTAATCATTGCTCTCGGTAATAAATACCCTAATGTAGCCCAATAAAATTGAACCTTCTGTTTGGGACTTAATTCATTTTAGGCTACAGCAAAGGTCCAAAATTATTTAAATGTTCAATAAGCATTTATACCTTCAAAGAGTTAATGGCCTTACATCATCACAGCTTTAAGTTGGTATTTGAAGTTGGCCCAAAAAATTTTCCCAGCCCAAAACCATAGGCCAAAATAATGAGTAGATAAACGCCTCAATAAAAATAATTGTGGAAAATGCATATTGTAACTGTTGTTTTTGGCTCAGACAATTGTAATTTGAAATTAGGACTGCAAGGGGTCTTAACCTTGGGGGACTTATCCTTATGTGATCCACCTAGGTGCCTACGTACCCTTCGGGAGGGATCAAAGTCCACGTAGTTCGTCATGGTGACGTCTATCGGAGCCGTTAGGCAAGGCTGTTACCTATATTGGGCCGTGTGGGGCTAAGACGTGCCTAAGGTACTCTGGGCGGGCGAGCCGCTCTTAGGAGGTTGCCTTAGTGGGAGAGAGCTATGGTCTCTGAGGGCTGCTGGAAGCCCCGTTAACGGTGTGCTCCGAGGAGGAGGTGAGCTTGCAGGAGATTGGCCAAAATGGGGGCCAGTAGTGGAGCTCGAGGTGCAGAGAGGACTCGCGTGAGGTATCTTAGGGTGCTTAGGTACCGGGAGAGTATGGAATATCAGGGATGCTTCACGAAAATCCTTAAGGTTGTGTGTAGTATTGTTCAGAGTAGATTGCTTGCTTAGTCCCCCGAGTAAGGATCTATTTATACTTGCGTGTGGGGAGATCGTGCTCGACCCACGACCTCGTGGGACGTGGATTGTCCCACGAGGCTTGTGGAGATCCCACGTCTGGTTGAGGGGAGGCTCCGTGTGGTGACGTGGGCGAGGGCCACGTAACAGATAGGTGAGTGGTGCCACGTGTCTCCAATGGGTGCTGGGGCTGTGCTTCTAGAACGTCAGTGCCACATGTCCCTAGGTGGAATATTCCGTAGTTACATAAGTCCCCCAAGTCTACGGGTGTCGGGCACCCGTGGACTTAAGTTCCTTTTCCTTTAAGGTACTTAGAAATTTTCGCTGCCTTTATTCGCGGTATAGCTCGCCCGCTTAGTGTCTCGGTTATGGGAGCTGGCCGTCCGACTTACGAAGTTGCTCCCTCGCGTCGCTTCGTTGGAAAGGAGACGTCTTGGGGAGGACACGCGTCTCGTCTTGGATGGCTGGCCGCTTGGCTTCCGCAGCGAGTTTTCGAGCCGTCTCTACAGGAAGTACGCGACTTACCGAGGTGTAGTCATCGTTGCTCACAGGGGCATTTTCCGAAATACCCTTCGAGGGCGAGTAAGGGAAATCCAAAGGTCAGGGGCTACTTTGGTCATTTTGGAAAAGCTCCTCTCTGGCTATGTTCGTCCATGGTCAGTGGCTGATGGTGGTTTTCTTGCTGAGGGTTATTTGTTGAAGGAGCGGGCTTCGTTGCAGGTGCCACGCGTCAGAGCTTGAACGGGTGCCCCTGTCATTCAAGTGTTTTGTCGCCGTTTCTCCCTCATTAAATGCGGGTTCGTTTCCGAGGGTAGCCATCATTAGCCTGGGTGGAGAGTTTCACGAAAAGGCCCTCAAGTGTCTCGAAGCGACTCATGGGTTCTCGGAGCTTTTCGGTTTTTGCGTTTCCTTTGCCCTGGCTGTGTATCTCGTCCGTTGCTTCTTTGCACGTGTGCGGTTGGAGTGAGCGGTTGCAGCTGGGCTTAATTGTAGAGGTTAAGGGGTTTTATCCATTGCGGGATACGAGGGGTCGAAGTTTTTGAAACGTCGCGCCTCTGGGTGCCCTATAAATGTCCAACGTTTGAAAGTTTGTGACTTTACATTTGTATTTGCCTCCCTCCGTCGCCTCTGTTTTCCCAGTTCTTGCTTTTTCTGATTCTTGCTTCTGTTGAATCGAATCCTCGCAATGGTTGGCGGAGCTGATCACTATAGCTATTACCTCTTTCATTTCACTGATTTGGAAGATCTTCCTTCCTCTTCCCCTCCTCCTC
This sequence comes from Senna tora, assembly GCA_014851425.1. NCBI lineage: Eukaryota > Viridiplantae > Streptophyta > Magnoliopsida > Fabales > Fabaceae > Senna > Senna tora. The sequence continues at coordinate 15,701,371 of CM026269.1, forward strand.
CTCCTCTGAGCCGCACTCGTGATACCGGTCGAAGCGGGGGGAGGAAGAATGGTAAAGAGGGCTTGTCTCCGGGGCAAGCCGCTGATGTCCCTGTTCCTGTTCCTCTGTCTTCCGAGAGAGAGCGTCGGCAAGAGGTTCTTCCGAAGGAGAGGAGGAAGAAACACGGGAAGGTTGGCGCGACCGGACCCCGAGAAGGGGAAAGGAAAGGAACTTCTGCGGTGGAGTTACCTAAAAGCAGAGAAGGGGGGCTCAAGAATCCTCCTGCTGGGGCTGACTTGCGATTGTCTTCGCAGGTCATACGGCGGAGTACTATCCAGGAGGATGCACAGGTGGAGGCTCCGGCGGGGGATGTTGTTCCTGTTTCTACCCCTGTTCCTACTTCGGTTCCCACTTCTGCTCCCATTCTTCAATCACCCATGAGGGTGATTCTTTCTACTCGTCCTCCCGTCCTCAGCCCCGTTGAAGGGGGGAATCATCCGCCTGCTAAGAAGGCCAAGGTGGTCGTTGAGGAGTCTGTCGGAGACTCTTACGCGCCTCAAACTGCGGCGGGTAGTCCTGAAGCTAAGGAGGTCGCAGAGTCTGGTGATGCGGCCGTGGAGGCCAGAGCCCTCCCAGATGGAGGGAATGTAGTGGCGAGTCAAGCGGCTGCCACGAGTGATCTTGTTCCTGGGTCGAGCATCGGCTCTTCTGAACCCCTTGGGCCATCGAAGGGGGAATTGGCTTTTGAGCTGGTGGCACTGGGCAAGCACTTCCCCGTGGAGATGCGAGAGAGGGAAGCTAGGGGGCTGGACACTTCGCCCCTGAATATTGCCGATCGAGGCTTCAGCCGGGTCGCAGAGGCGTTGGTTAACTTTCTACCAGGCTAGTCTTGAGTGGGAGAAGCGTGTGGTAAGTCTCTCCATCTCGGTGCTGCATTCTCTCTGTGTTGCTCTTATTTCTTACTCGTCTTTTTGCAAGGGGAGATCCATTTTGACCGGGACCAGTTCTCCGGTGTTGTGGCCTCTAAAAGCCAGGTTTTAGAGGTCTCCCAGAAGAGGTTGGCGGACGTGCGCGGTGAGCTGTCCGCAAAGAAGTTAGAGTGTGAGGACCAGGGACACAAGGTTGAGACCCTGACTCATGAGCTTGGCCGTCTTAGGGCTGAAGCTGGTCACCCTTCCGAGGTTGCGCTCCTTCGTTCAGAGTTGGAGAGGACTCGCCGGGAGCTGACCACCCGCCAAGATGATGCAGAGAGGCGTCAGTAGGTGTTGCACTCACTCCACGAAGCTTTATGGGGCACCGAGGCTCGCGCCAACGAGAACCTTTCTGGCTGGCTGGCAGCCATAGACAAGGTTGCCGATGTTGCTGATCTCCAAGGGGAGTTGCCTGCGCAGAGGATGTATGGCATGCTTCTGGCGGTCGAGCAGCTTAAGCGCCTCCGTGGGGAGAGATTTCTAGTGAAGTGGGTGGCTTCCTTGCATCCTTCTTTGGAGTTTTTCGAAGGTGAGCATCGCGGCCGGATGGAGTCAGATCGTCCGTTGAATCTTGCTTTTCTTCGTCAGATGACCGACCGCCTGGTGGAGCACCAGGTGTTGACTCGAATCGGTGGACGAGGTCCAGGGATTGGACCTACTTCTCAGCAGCTGGCTGAAGCGACCAGGTGGGGGTCGTCGGAAGGTGCTGGCTATGTGGAGCCGGCTAGGGCTGAGGCCTTTGTAGATCTTGGGGATGCCCAAGATTAGGTTTTTGTAAATTTTATGGTGTTTACCCTTTGTAATGGGCGGACGCCCTCTCATTTTTGGTATTAATGAGAATGATTTTTTGCAAAGAGACTTTTCTTGCTTTCCTTTTTACTTATGGGTAAAAAGTTGTGTGCGTTCGTAGCTTCTCTTTTCTTCGTCGAACGATCGTTTTGTGGTTTTCGCACCAAAGGGGTTTTTTACCGCGCTTTTGGGGAAATTTTAGCTTGGCCCTGGGGGCGCTTAGCGTTCCTTAGGGCGGCCGAGCCCACTGTCCCATGACGGGGCTTATGCGAGTACTTTGCAAGTTTAGAAGTCATGTGTCTAGTTGAAAAAGGAGTACTTTTGATAATAGACAAAATGGTTACATTCGTGCAGCCTCAGTCGGGCTAGCCTTAGTTAGGCTGAAAGTAAGCAAAATGTTTACATCCAGATTGCCTACGTCAGGCGAGCCATAGTCAGGTTGAAAATCCTATATTCAAAGTAGAGACGCATGTGACTGGATCTAAAGATAGTGTAATGGTCCAAAGTGCGTTCAGAGTCTTAAGCGGAGGTTAGGTCCGGGCGGGCAGACTCTGGCTTCTTTTCCCCTAACTCTTTAGCCTCGAGGGGTTCCTCGCGTGTTTCTTTGGGACCAAGGCGGGTGACCTTGACGGTCTAGGTTAAGCTCGTTGCGTAGCATGCTCGCGCTAGTTTTTGGTCCGCCATGATTTCTCCAACCCCGTGGGGTGTTGGGAACTTCATTGTGAGCTGTGCGGTAGACACGGCATCTCTGAGTTTATTTAGGGACGGTCGCGCTAGTATTGCATTGTATGCTGATGGTGCTGAGATGATGATGAAACCTACATCAAGGCTCGCGACCTTTGGCAAGGTACCCGTTCTTGTTCGGGCGGTGATGATTCCTTTTGCCAGAACCTGGGCTCCTGAGAACCCTATGAGCGTGTTAGGGAATGGCCTTAGGCTGGCCTCATTCAACCCGAGTTTCTGAAGGTGTTGAAGTAGAGGACGTCTGCTGAGCATCCTTGGTCGACCAAGACTTTCTTGACTTCGTAGTTGGCGATTATAACTGTCACTACCATGGGGTCGTCGTGGACTAGTCCCTCTAGGTTAGTGAGATCGAAGGTGATGGGATCTCCCTTGGCCTCGCTCCTCTTCTTTTGCATTAGAGCATAATCGAGGGCGAGTATGGAGCGTTCCATCCTCTTCTTGTTTTGCCGTAGGGAGGATGTCCCTCTCTGTAGTCCGCCTGCTATGATGTTGATGACTCCGCGGGTAGGTGCTTGGTCGCTGGCCTCCCGGGAGTGCTCGGCATTAGCCCTGTTTTCTTCCTTGATGAATCTGCCGAGTTGTCCCTTCCGGATTAGGTCCTTGATCTGATCCTTCAGGTGGATGCAGTCGTTGGTTTCATGTCCGTAATCCTTGTGGAATTGGCAGTATTTGGACTTGTCCACCGGCCTTCCCGTCTTACGTCTTTTGACCCGTGAGGGGAAATTGAGCTTGTCGGAATGATAAATTTCTTCTAACACCCCGACCTGAGATCTGTTGAGGGGAGTGTAGCTCGTGAACCGTCCTCGGGGAGGCGTCCGTGGTCGAGGTGGTGACCTCTTCCTGCCACTCTTTTCCTTGGGGGCTTGGTTCTCGGTCCCTGTCTTCTCTTTTTTGTTCCCTGCTCATTTCATATCGGCCCTGCTTATTAGGAACTTCTTCATCTTGTCCTTAGCGATCTGAGTGTTCTCCTCTTGAATGAACCATTTCGCATGGTCCATAAGTTCCTGTAAGGTGGAGACGGGGCACCGGATTAGTTCCCCGTAGAACTGTGAGCATCGAAGACTTTGCTTTATGACAAAGTTGGCGACGGCATCCCGGAGGCCTCGGACTTAGAGCGAGGGCTTGGTGAAGTGGGCCAGGAAGGCCTGCAGGGTTTCTCCTTCCTCCTGGTGGAAACCAATTAAAGAGTCTTCATTTTTCTGATACTCTTTGCTGCTGGCAAACTGTGTAAGGAAGTTTTGAGCCAGTTGTTCGAAGCTGTGGATCGAATTGGTGGGCAGCAAGGAGAACCATCTTAAGGTGGCTTCCTTCAGAGTCGATGAGAAGACTCGACACTGTTGGCTGTCCGTCATACCCAGTATCGACATGGCCGAGTTGAATGTGTTTAGGTGATCCAGCGGATCGGTCTCTCCTCCATAAGTTTCGATGTGGAAGGGCATTTTGAAACCCATGGGCACGTGCTCATTCATGACCTGTTGGGTAAAGGGGTGTCTCCCCTTTCCCTGGAAGTCAATCGCGGGCCACTGATAGGCGTTTGCACCACCGACTTTGTACGGGTTGTAGGTCGCGGCCCAAGGCATATGGAAGTAGGACCCTGGAGGGTAGTTTGGGACTGGTGGTCGCGAATACCTCATGACGGGTCATGCTGCTTGTCCGGCGACCATGGTTGGTCCAGGTGGGATCACCGTTGGGGGTGGTGCCGCCATCAGTGACGATCGTGCAAACTCCATTGGTAAAGTTCCAAATTGTATTGTGGGCAAGCTGGTAGGGTCACTGGAGGGCCCTGCCGCCGCGTCGTGTGGTACTAAGGGTAACTGAGCGCTCGCATTTGCTGGGGCGAGGTTCCTGTCCTCTTCCCATCACTGTTGGCGTAGAGCTGCTACTTCTGCTTCGAGACGGGCGATCTTAACGTCCCGTGAGCTCCTTGCTGGCTCTGTTATCTCTTGACCACCGGTTGTGGGGCAAGGGACTTGCGGCATGCCATAAGGGTGTTGAGGGCAAGTTTCCTCTCTAGATGTCGGGTTCTGGACCACGGTTTCCGTGATGGATACCTGCGTTATTGAGGAGCTTTGAGGCTGAGTCGCATTTGATCCGCCTGCCTCAGTTGTGACCGGTTCTTTGGTTCCCTGCCGATTCCTCGTGTTGCGTCTCAGGGCGCTAGCGTCAGTCGTGGTTGCGGGGACGTTCGAGTCGGTCATGATGTATTATATCCTGTATCTGTATTGAAGATCAAAACAAACAAATACGGGTTTCTGAGCGTTAGGTGTATAATCCTACTCCTCGAAAAAGAAATGCCGTTTAGCGGCAGAGTGCGCAAGGCATTGTGGTCTGGATAAGACCGCGGTGGGCGCCACTGTAACTGTCATTTTTGGCTTAGACAATTGTAATTTGAAATTAGGACCGCAAGGGGTCTTAACCCTGGGGGACTTGTCCTTAGGTGATGCACCTAGGTGGCGACGTTCCCTTCGAGAGGGATCAAAGTCCACGTAGTTCGTCATGGTGACGTCTATCGGAACCGTTAGGCAAGGCTGTTACCTGTATTGGGCCGTTTGCGGCTAAGACGTGCCTAAGGTACTCCGGGTAGACGAGCCGCTCCTAGGAGGTTGCCTTAGTGGGAGAGAGCTATCGTCTATGAGGGCTGCTGGAAGCCTCGTTAACGGTGTGGTCCGAGGAGGAGGTGAGCTTGCCGAAGATAGGCCGAAATGGGGGCCAGTAGTGGAGCTCGAGGTGCGGAGAGTACTCGCGTGAGGTAGCTGAGGGTTCTCAGGTACCGGGAGAGTATGGAATATTAGGGATGGTTCACGATAATCCTTAAGGTTGTGTGTAGTATTGTTCAGACTAGATTGCTTGCTTAGTCCCCCGAGTGAGGGTCTATTTATACTTGCGTGTGGGGAGATCGTGCTCGACCCACAACCTCGTGGGACGTGGGTCGTCCCACGAGGCTTATGGAGATCCCACGTCTGGTTGAGGGGAAGCTCCGTGTGGTAACGTTGGTGAGGGCCACGTAACAGATAGGTGAGTGGTGCCACGTGTCTCCAGCGGGTGCTGGGGCCGTCCTTTTAGAACGTCAGTGCCACGTGTCCCTAGGTGGAATATTCCGTAGTTGCACATATATATTTCAAATTTTACTCCGTTCAATTCATCCATATCTTCAAAATTTTAATTTGATAATCAAAAGACGACTGGTAGATTTATTTTGAGGGAATGGAAATATAAATAGAAAAAAGAGTGGGGAAGAGAATGGGAAAGAAAAATGGAAAATCTAGAAGGATTATGACAATATCCTTAGTCAATAGGAGTTAATTTGGTACGAAAAGTCTCGTAATAGTTGGCTTAAATTTGGAGACCGCAATACCAAATTTTTTAACACCTCTACCTTATCAAGAAGGAGATATAACAGAATTGATGGGTTGTTTAATGAATCAGGGGACTGGATATCCGATGAAGAGGATTTAAAAATCATGATTACAGGTTTATTCAAGGAGCTATACACCAAAGATCATGTTGTAACTCTACCTGCCAACTTAAACTTGAATTGGCCGAGACTTGAAGATCCGCAGCTCGTGAGATTAACAGCTCCTTTGACTAACGAAGAAATCAAGGCAGATTTCTTCTCAATGAATCCTCACAAAGCCCCAAGAAATGATGGTTTGCATGCTTTCTTTTCTCAGCACTATTGGTATTCAATTAGTTCATTTGTCATTAATCTTATTAAGAATGTTTTCCATTATCCTGGGCACGTGTTAGAAATTAATCAAATTCTTGTGGTTCTCATTCCTAAAGCTAATTCTCCAGAAAACATCAAACAATTCCGGCCCATTAGCTCATGTAATGTGATATATGAGGCAATCACAAAAATCATTGCTAATAGGATCAAACCCATGTTGAGTCACCTTATTTCACCTTTTCAAATGTACCTTTATTCCCAGTAGACATAGTTTGGATAACATCATCTTAGCCCAAGAGATAATCTACTCCATGAGAACAAAAATAGGGGAAAAAAGTTTTATGGCCATTAAAGTTGATGTAGAGAAAACCTATGATAGACTTGATTGGGGTTTCTTAGAATACACCCTCAAATCACTTGGCTTCCCTAATATCATTATTAATCTTATCATGAAATGTGTTTCTTCTTGTGATATGCAAATGTTGTGGAATGGTTGCAAACTCGACACCTTCAAACCTTCTAGAGGCTTAAGACAAGGGGATCCCATGTTTCCTTATCTTTTTGTCCTTTGCATTGAATATCTTGCTTATGTTATTAATAATGAGGTGACAATTGGCTCTTGGAAAACCAATTAAACTTAGTAAGAATGGTACTCCTATTTTCTATTTATTCTTTGCGAATGACCTTTCTCTCTTCTCCGAAGCAAGTGTTGAGTAAGCTGAAGTTATTCATGATGTGTTATCTAAGTTCTGTAATTTTCCAAGGCAAAAAGTCAGCCAAGAGAAAACAAAGGTTTACTTTTCTAGAAATGTTCACCATAATAGATCTGACCAATTGTGTAGCATCATAGGTTTTTCTCTTTCTTGTGATCCAGGAAATACCTTGGCATGCCACTTCACCATAAGCGGATCAACACAGTCACTTATGCTCACATTACTGATAAAATAGGAGGTAAACTCTCCACTTGGAAGAAGAAAGTACTGTCTTTGGCTAGTAGATCTACTCATGTGAAGTCAGTCATAACTGCTATCCCTACTTATTCAATGCAAACCACCTGGCTGCCATACAGCTTGGTGGATAGAATTCAACAGTTGGAGAGGGACTTTTTATGGGAATCAAATCAGAATCAGAAAAAGCCTCACCTGGTGAACTGGACAACTGTTTGCAAGCCTAAATCTGAGGGCGGTCTTGGGATTAGATCTCTCAGAAATGTTAACGAGGATTTTTTCATGAAGGTTGCTTGGAAAATTCTAACAAGAGAATATGGGGCTTGGGTGAAGATTCTCAAAGAAAAGTATAAATTTAATCCTTCTCTTCACAGTCCTGTTCAAAAAGCTTCTAGCTCTAATTTGTGGACTGGTATATGTAAAATTTTGGATAATTTCAGCCTTCTCCTAACATTTACCAAAGGGACATAATCCCTTGGGATCTTACCATCATTGGAGTCTTTTCGATTAAACCTGCTTACAACAGCTTAAGACATCATGATCCTACAAATGTTAATGTTATATGGAAGAAAGTTTGGAAGTGCAGTTGTACTGAAAGAAATAGATATTTTCTTTGGAACCTATGTATGATTCAATTATGACCGAGGTTTTAAGATGCAAAAGAGGTTTCACCAATGATGTTATTCGTAAGTGTTGTGGCGAAGTGCCTGAATCTGCGATACACGCGTTAAGAGATTGCAAATGGGTCAAGTCTCTTTGAGAAAAACATATTCATAATAGGAATTGGAATAGGTTCTTTGGTAGCAACTTATCTGAGTGGATCAATGATAACCTCTCTGTTAATAGAAGTGGGAATAGGAACCTTAACTGGAGCTATGTCTTTGCTATTGCTACTTGGTTGGTTTGGAAACAGAGGAACAACTTTATTCTCAATAGGATAACAGGTGAAGATGACAAGCTCTTGGACACAATTCTGATGCAGGTCAAGCTATAAGAGGAAGCTAATATTTTCAACAAGCTTATCGATGCTGAAGGGGATGCTTAGAACAATCCTACATTTGGTTGGAAGCCACCTAAAGAAGGTTAGTTCAAGATTAATGTCGATGGGTCTAGGTTTGATGAATCTAATAAAATTAGCTGTGGTGGCGTGATTCATAACTCTGAGGGTAGTTGGGTTGATCGTTTTGCCAAGAATCTGGGAAGAGGCTCTATTTTTCAAGATGAAATTTGGGGTGCTATGATGGGCCTTCGAATGGCTTGGGGCTTAAACTTGCATAAAATCATCATTGAAACAGACTCCTCCTCTGTGGTGAACTTCTTCAAAGATGATTGTAACAACATATGCCCCTTCCTCCCTTTGGCTGATGAAATAAAGAATTTTCTTAGCAAGATATGGATTGTGTAAGTCCAACATACTCATAGAGAAAATAATGGTGTTGCCAATCTTGTAGCTCGGCAAGGTTAGAACCTAGATGGTGGGACCTTTTATTATGGTGAGCCTCCTTCCTCTTTTATAGAACAACTTAAGAAGGACATGTCAGTTCCTTTTTGTGACTTTGCTCGGTCTGCTAGGCTTGTGCCTCTCTTGTACGCTGATTACCAAAAAAAACGAGAATGGGAAAGAAAATAATATGACTACGTTCGATATGAAATAAAATTGAGAATGGAATGAAACGAGAGTTAGTTAAAATGACAATTATACCTTTCATTAAAAAATTATTACCACAGTATTTAGTTTAGGGGCAAAAATGACATTTCACCCTAAAAACCCATGAAAAGCTCTAAACAAGAGAATGAGAATGTGAGTCAGATAACCACATTATTTAACCATTAAAAATAAAAATTTCATTATTAATTGTCAACCAAATATGGGAATTGAACTCTATTCCCATTCATTCATCTCAAATAAATGAAAGGGTGATGGCAGTTGCGCGACGGGAGACGATGATAAAGATGAAGTAGCCAAGGTTACGAGATGGATGATGACGGCTTAGAAGTCAAAACTTCACTCTATGGCACGCATAAAAGAAAACGAGAACTTCACTCTACGGCACGTAGAAAAGATTAAAAGGAATTTGAAATAGAGGGAGCAAAAATTTTAGTAAAGATATTTGGAGAAAATGAGAGATGGGAGTGCCAAAACATGAAGGGAGCAAAAATTTTAGGGTGCCACATAGAGGGAAAATCCATTTTTTAAAAATAATCAGGGCACTTTTAAAATATCACAAAATTAAATAAAATTAAAAAAATTATAATTATCAATTATGGCACTCTTAGAGTGCCTTAAAAAAACTTTTAACGACACTCTCAAAGAGCCCTAAAATGGAAAAATGAGAATGAAATTCTAGTCTCACATTTACGACATTTTTAAAACGTCTAAAAAAAATAAAGTTGGAATTTAATTTGACATTCCCGACACTCTTAAAGCGTCCATAAATTTAAGATAAGTTTAGAATTTTTTTTTTAATTGGTTTCCCAAGGTATCCCCCAGCCCGACAGGCCAAGGACTAATCCTGCGCGGATCTGAGCTCCATTTAAGGGTTTGCCGCTGGCCAATTGGTTGCTGCATACACAAGGTGGGATTCGAACCCCCAACACTTGCTTAAGCGACCTAGTGAGCTAACCACTAGACCAACCAAGCTTGGTTTAAGTTTAGAAATTTTAATTCTACATTTCTGACACTCTTAAAGCGCCTTTAACTGACAAACGAAAAAACCAGCATTTTAATTTTAAAAATACTGACGCTTAAAGCGACAGGAAAAGGAAAAAAGCGTCGTAAAACTAATTAATTTTGTGACACTTTCTATAGCGCCAGCAAATGATTCATTTCTTGACGCTTTGCTATAAGTGCCTCAAAAAAAGCGCCGACAAATCTCTGTTTTTTTTTTGTAGTGAGAGGAGACGCTGTTGGTGAACAAATGAGGGAATGTGAAGGAGATTGATGTGTGAGGAGATGTGGAGGAGGATAGAAGGGGTAAAATAAGAATTTTAAAATGTTTGTAAGGGTATTATTGTCCTAAAATAATTAAATTTTAGTTTCTGCTTTTGGTTAGTAGCAGATGCTCCCATTTCTAGCTTCTGCTTAAAGCTGAAAAAAACTACTTCTGCTACAACTTAGAAGCTCTCCTGGGTAATTTCCCAAATATCTCATTTTAAGAAAATAAGCGCTTCTTGAGTGAAAATAAGCTTGGACAAAAAATAATAGAGCAAATTATTATACTCTTTTGTTTTAAAAGATAAAAAAATTATCAATTTCATTTAATTTGATCAAAATATCCTTAAATAGACCAACATGTAGTTGGTTGGAGTGGTAGGTACTCCATTCCCCTTAAGCAAGGTCTCGGATTCGAGTCTTGTGTATGGTAAAAATTATATTTTCACCCCTTTAACATAAAAATTTTCATTTCAGTCCCTTCTTCTTCAACCCTTCGTATACTTTTGCTTCCGTGACTTCATTCTTTGCGGGCAATGACAAATCTTTTCTGTAGAATCTTATATTTGTAATTCCACTTATTGCATTAGTATGAGATTCGTAAGCTGCATCTCCATATATAAACCCAAGCCCACCATAGGACTACCCCTTCATGTGATGAATGATGATAGTGAGCCCATGTGGCCAATATGTCAGTTGCTTTATGTGTATTGCTGATGCAAGAATTTGATGCTAATATTAATTAGTAATTATATTGTGGCATTTACCATGAAAATGGTTTACCAATTAACCCAATAACAAGCAAATTGACATACTTTTAATGGTAAAAATATACATATTCCTTTGAGACAAGGTCATAAGTGATCCTAGCAAATCTGTTAACTAAACCATTGGGAAGGAAACAAATTATTGAGACATTGTGTCACGACCCAAAATAAGCACGTGACTGGCATGGAAGAATAGAAAAACCTCAATATCCGTAAGCCTACTTAGTAATAGTAACTACTATGCATAGTAACAAAACTTTTAGAAATATCTGAATAGACATGAAAATATTCCTAAGAATGTAGGAGAGCATTGCTCTTTCCAATTATACATAGGAAAACCAATTAGCCGAGGAACCTGCCTGACAAGTTAATGGAGTGACATTTAGAGTCTTAAGAAACATAAACCACCAGCACAAAATGATTATAAAAAAAAGCAAAGGAGTGAACTTGCAACTCAGTGAGCAAACGATACCTACCACATAGGAAGAGAACAAACCTGAGGGCACGAGTTTTTCGTAAACCAAACATTTAACTACAGGAAGAGGAATTTCAAAAACAAGTCACACAAATCAAATTACTAGTTTAGTTAAAATTTATTTTCTTTCTCACAAGTTAATATATATATATATATATATATATATATATATATATATGTCAAAAATAATAAGTTAGGGAAACTCATTCATCAACAGAACCAAACAGAACGGGAGAGAGCTCAAGGCTCAAAATTCAGAATGGGTGTTAGCTCAATTTATTCAGAAGGGCATCATGCTCATTTTATTTAAAAGGGGCAATAAACTCATTCTGTTCAAAAGAACTCTTTACTTGTTTAGCCCTGTGTATTCCGATGAGCATTTAACCCATTTTTTTCAAAGGAGCAGACAACCCATATTATTCAGACTGAGCATTAAGCTCATATTAGTTAGCTAGATCCAATATACATGTGTTGGCCGGCACACGGGGCTAGCAACACTCCTGCTAGCTAGGGTTCCATGGTGCATCAAGGGCTAACGTTACTGCATTAGCTACAGGGTTCTATATCAGATAGTTTCCCATACAAAATACTTAAATATTATTTATTAAAATCTAAAGAATAATCCACATATTTCCAAAGCCATAAAGTCATATTTACGCAATACATACTTAATCACAAGTCATCAGCTAAAACAAAATGTATTAAAGTAGCATTTCATATAACATAGTCAAACTTCCAACAATATTGAATCAAATATTTCCAAGAGAAGGATTCAATAAAAATTTCCCTTCTAGTCATGGTAATGGAAAATTTAAATTAATGACAAAATTAGCAATAGAATTAGAATCTACAAAACTTTAGATATAATATAAGTAATACTCATGATCATTATAGCTAATACTATTCAAAATATCAGTCGCGTATACTAAGTTTGTTAATCAAAGAACAAACAGAATTTAAAATTTTAAAACATTGGTTTGTTCCCCATACTGGTCTAATGGGCTAAAATTTACAAAAAGATACATAAGTGGTATAAAAGAAGTGTAGTAAGTATCATCTACTCACCAGAACTTGACGTATTACATCTACTAATGCTGAAGGTTTGACCATGACAATGAGATTATCACTAAGGGTCCCTATGCCATAACTAACATATAACAAACATTCAAATACTTCCTTATTAACATCGTACGATCAAGATGGAGAGAGAGAAAAAGAAATGGAGAGATACCTTGCTCTCCTTCATCCACGGTGGCCATCTGGTAAGGAACGACGGCGGCTAGATGGCTTGGTGGCTAGTGGGTGTGTAGTGGAGAAGGATTGTGAGGAGAGAATGTGAGAAAGTGACTTTGAAGAGGGATTGTAAATAAAATTGAAAGAGAGAACGAAAAAAGAAATGGGTACACGTACATGAGAAATAGAGGAGTGTTGTTTTATGTCTAATATAGTTTGGTGAAAATCCTATTTATGTATAATTTTATTATTTAAAATAGCTATTAATAATTATGAGTACCTCCAAGCTAAAATTCAAACTATCAATTACTAAAAGAAACATTAGGATCATTACATTCTCCCCCCTTAAAAAAAATCGCTCCCCGAATTTAAAACTCATTACGCTCCAGTCTACTTCCTATGTAGGCCATGCACTACGGGAAATATAACAAATTCCTAAAGAAAGTATCTCATTATGCAGGGCCATATATTACCCAAAGGCATTCTTCACATAGTTATTGCTAGATCAATAAATTTCTAATTCCACAACTACATTGAAGTTGTTGGATATGTTGGGTTCTTCAGGACTAAATATCCACCAATGGGATAGCCCAATAGGGTCGAGTGAGGATCTATTGGAAAGCTCGCAGAGGGACGAAGAAAGCCAAACGAAAATGACTCTCATCGGAGGTCACACGAGCCCGTACTCGTGGCCCAAAGTGGGCTAGATAATCATGATTTTATAATGATTATTTTCTTCTTTTCTTAAGTCCTACATCAGTTAAATCTATGATGGAAGCTCTCTCATCCTCCTATAAAATGGAGTGACTCCACACCTTTCTAGTTGCTCATTACATGTGTTGGAAACGGCAGTCCCGTTTGGGAAACCCCACTCAGTATAATTTTTCTCTCTCTCTCTTTTGAGTCATCTTCCGCGCATCAGTTGTCGACAAGTGACTTTACCTCTCGTAAGTAAACTCCTCTGTTTGGTGCGGCCCTTTTAGGAGTTCATCGTCTGGAAGTTAGCCTTGGTGGAGCAGAGACACTGGCAAGATCCAAGGTTTTAACAATGGCGTCCAGTTTAGTAGCTTCCGGAATATTTATATTTATGGCTGTTTATTTTCGATTTATATTTTAGGTCCCTGTGTCGGGTCGGGTCATATGGATCCGGGTCTTTACCTACATTGGTATCAGAGGCAGGTTATGCTAGGGCTCTGTTCTCCAGAAATTGATTAACCGAAAAGGGATAGGACCATGTTTTGGCTTTATATGATTTTATTTTATTTAAAACATAGGAACATGAATAGGTTCCCAGTTTTATTTATATTTTAATTTTGGTTTAAAACATGTGATAAATCATACATTGTACGGTAGGATCCTATGGTTTTTGAATTTAAATTATGTGTTAATTTTTAACTCAATATTGATTGGTAACCCATACCTTAAAACCTAGAAACATGTTTAGGTTCCCCCTTCATTATTAAAGACCCTAATTTGCATACATGTATATATTATTTAAGGTATGTGAACCCTACAATTTAGGTATATACCCTTGTATGTATATTGTTTTTTGGGAAGGAAAGGGGGATGGTTGATCGGAAGAAAAAAGGCCGCCGACGGAGGTCTGACACTCGGCTCTGCCTTGGACCGCCGCCGACGATGGTCGGCCAGTGGTTCACCGGCTACCGGCACGGTTGCCGACAACAGTCGGTGCCGAAGGAGGTCCGGTGACCGCCGCTTCTGGTCACGATGCCGACGGATATCCGCCGACTAGCGTAGCCGCAACCGCCGTTGCCGGCGGATGTCTGGCGGCTGGCGCTACTGTTGCCGGTGGACGCCCAACACCGGCGCTACCGCGGGTCGCTGACCATTGACCAGCGTCGTACAGCCTTCTGTTGCACATAATTTCTCCGTTTTAGCTCCGATTTTGATGATTTTTGAGTCATTTTTCTTGTTTTAGCGAGACGAATCCTGTAATACCCGAGAAATTTTTCGAAGTTTAAAATGAAATGAAAGGGAAAGAAAAGAAGTATAAAATAATTTTTGGATTAAATTCAGGACCTAAGGAATTGGAAACCTAAATTAAAGAGGAAGAAAAGAGAGTAGGGAATATTTTTCGGTATTTAAATTGGGACATAAAAGAAAATAAGATAAATTGGAAAGAGGAGAGATTTAATTGGAGATATTTTTCCACCTCTTCTTTATTATAATAATAAATATTATTATTATTTAGTTATTAATTATTTTATTTTATTTTTAATTAATTAGTTATATATATATATATATATATATATATTATTTAATTATTTTATTTGGAGGTGCCGTGGTTCCTAATATAAAGAAAGAAATAGAAAGAAAGAAAAGAAGAAAGAGTAGAGAGAGAAGAAGTCGAGAGGGGTAGAGAGAGAGGGACGACGTGTGAGGGAAGAAGAAGAGGGAAGGAGGAAGAATCTCGCCGGAGGAGAGCTAGTCAACGCCAGAAAAGCTCACCGGAGCTCGATTACAACATTTTCCACACCTCCCACCAATCGAATCAAAGGTTGATAACCCCAATTTCATTCGAAGCCCACAATTTCTCCATTTTTAGGGATTTCTTTGATCCACCTTCGATTGGATTGATTCGAGGGTAGATTGAGACCTAGGAAGTGTTCTTGAACACTTAGTTGGGTTAAGAATCGAGACTAGACCCTTGGGTTTAGCCGAATTCGAATTTCGAAGTATTTGGGGTTGAAATTTTAAATATTCATAAATTGGGGAAATTATTGATAAATTGGGGAGTAGAAGTATACACCTAACACTCAGAAACCCGCATTTCTTATCTTGTATACAGGATACACTACAGCATGACCGACTTGAACGCCCCCACAACCACGACTGACGCAAGCGCTCTAAGGCGCAGCGCAAGGAACAGGCAGGGAACAACCGAAGCGGTCACAAACAAAGCAGGAGGTTCAAACGCGACTCAGCCTCAAAACACCTCAATGATGCAGGTAGCCGTTGCGTAAACCGTGATCCAGAACCCGGCGCCTGGAGAGGAAACTTGCCCCCAACACCCTAATGGCATGCCGCATGTACCTTGCCCCACAATCGGCAGTTAAGAAATGGAGGAGCCAACAAGGAACCCGCGAGACGTAGAACTCACCCGCCTCGAGGCAGAAATAGCAGCCCTACACCAACAGCAGTGGGAGGAGAACAGGAACCTCGCCGAAGCAAATGCAGGCGCCCAATTACCACTAGTGCCACACGGCGCGACGGTAGGGACCTCCAGCGACCCTACCAACCTGCCCGCAATACAGTTCGAAGCCTTGGCGATGGAATTCGTGCGACTGTCGCTAACAACACCAGCGCCCCCAGCGGTGATCCCACCTGGACCAGCAATGATCGCCGGACAAGCAGCACGACCCGCTACGAGCTATCCGCGACCGCCGGTCCCAAACTACCCTCAGGGATCCTACCACCACATGCCATGGGCAGGAGCCTACAACCCGTACGCCGTTTGCGGTGCAAATGCTTACCAGTTGCCTGGGTTCAACTTCCAGGGAAAGGGGAGACATCCCTTTACCCAACAAATCATGAACGAGCACGTACCCAAGGGCTTCAAGATGCCCTTCCACATAGAACCATACGGCGGAGAAACCGATCCACGAGATCACCTAAACACCTTCAACTCGGCTATGTCGATATTAGGTATGACAGACGGCCAACAGTGTTGAGTCTTCTCATCGACCCTGAAAAAGACCGCCCTAAAGTGATTTTCACTGCTACCCACCAATTCGATCCACAGCTTCGAACAATTGGCGCAAAACTTCCTTACGCAGTTCGCCAACAGCAAGGAATACCAAAAGAACGAGGACTTCTTCATTGGTTTCTACCAAGATGAAGGAGAAACCCTACAAGCTTTTCTGGCCCGTTTCTCCAAACTCTCGCTTCAAGTCCGAGGCCTCCAAGACGCCATCGTCATCGTTGTCGTAAAACAAGATCTTCGATGTTCGCAGTTCTATGGGCAACTCAAAAGATGCCCCGTCTCTACCTTTCAAGAGCTGATGGACCGCGCGGAATGGTTCATCCAAGAGGAAAATGCGCAAATCGCTAAAGACAAGATTAGGAAATTCCTGAAAAGTAGGGCCGACATGGAATGAGCCGAATAGATGAAAGAAAAAACAGCAACAGAAAGCCAAACTCCGAAGGGGAAAAACAACAGAAAATGGTCGTCCCCTCGACAACGAACGCCTCCTAGAGGAAGGTTCACGAGCTACACTCCCCTCAACAAGTCCCACGTTGGGGTTCTGGAAGGGATTTATCACTCGGACATGCTCAGCTTCCCCCCTCTGGTCAAGAGGCGAAAAACGGTAAAATCGATAGACAAGTCCAAATACTGCCATTTCCACAAGGATTACGGGCACGAGACTAACGCCTGCATCCACCTAAAGGATCAGATCGAAGACCTAATCCACAAAGGACAGCTCGACAGATACATTAACGAGGAGAGCAGGTGTAATATCCGAGATATTTAGAAATAATTATTTTCATTATTATTAAATTTATTTTTCTTTCAGAAAGAAAAATAAATTAAATTAAAGAATTATAGGGTTAAAATAGAATACAAGTAATAGGGAATAAGTATAATTTTTCTAGGACCTAAATAAAAAAAAGCAAAACAAATAAAATATATATATAATATATAATATGTAAAATGAGGGTAAAAAATCATGACCCCCATTCCACAAGATGGAAACACGCACACACACCCCATCTAATTCATTCACAACAAAAAGAAATAATAATAATAAACTACATATGGGGGGCCAACCGTGACCCCCCTTTTCATAAACACACAAATAATATATATATATATATATTATTAAGTAAATGGGTGGTCAAAATTGTGACCCCCATTCAGAGAAACACACACCCATTTTTTTTAAAGAAAAGAGAGCAAACGTGAAACAGAGATGCACGAAGCAACCAAGAAGGAGAGGAGCGGCCCGGAAACACGTCAG
This sequence comes from Senna tora, assembly GCA_014851425.1. Lineage (NCBI taxonomy): Eukaryota > Viridiplantae > Streptophyta > Magnoliopsida > Fabales > Fabaceae > Senna > Senna tora. The sequence goes on from CM026269.1 coordinate 15,718,854, forward strand.
AGATCACGTTCCGCCGACAGTGAAGGCCACCGGACTTCATCCTCACCACCAATTAAGCTTCCCTTCAAAACCCCAATTTCTCCAATTTTGGGTATTTTAGAAATTCTTCAAGTACTTCCAATCGAGGCATTCCGGGGTTAAATTTGAGCTTAGTGGGTGTTATTGAAAGTTTAGTGAGGTTCAGAATCAAAGTGAAACCATAGGATTTGACCGGGTATGGAAATTAGGAAAATTGGGTTAGGAAATTGCTCTAAAATTCGAAATTGATAGTTTGATGCATGTTTAGGCTTGGATTGGAGTAGTATAGGTGTTATAAATGGTGGAAATAGAAAAGGGAATAAAGCCCGAGTATTTACCGTCTCAACCGGAACCCAATCCGGTGAAAAAGAGGCGAAATACTAAGCCACCTTACAGTAAGGAGCTTGCGGTGGGTTGAACACCTCGGTCTAGTCCGTGGTGGACACCTAAGACCCACTAAATTGGTTCCAAGGCTCTAATTATACCCAATTATATTTTTATATATAATTAAAGAGGTAATAATTAAGCTTTTACTCGGCGAATAAGGGAGACGATGGAATGAGTAAGCTAAAGCCTCTTTTGAACCGTGAATTTAATTCTTTTGTTAGTTAAATACCCATGTGAACACATGAAGGGAAATTTAGACAAGTGAGAATCTCTAACTTAAGCAATTAGAGGTTCTAAATGGTTCGAAAGTGTGAAAGTCGAATATGAGACATTTTGGACTTTCGGAAAGAGCAAATAAAACGACGTAACGAACTAAATAATTCGTTCTTGGAAAATAGCTAGAGGGTGCATAAGCATTAGCATGACACGTGCATGGTAGATGCTTAGTTACGCGTTCTAAATTTCATAAATATAATGTGTATAGGGCACCACAGAGTGATTGGAGCTTCAGGCACTCCGAGGACTGATCAGGAGGGCCAATAAGGTGAGGGGCTCTCCCGTCCCTGCCCCACAGGGTTGGATGACTACGTGGAAAATGTGGTTTGCTCTATTTTGTGCAAATTGATATATGGAATATATTTATATGAATAAATTTGTGTTACACGTGTATGATTTGCAAGTAAGCTGTCAACGTGCAAAAGTATAAGTGCTTGTATGATTAATCTCAAGGTGTATACGTGCTATTGTGGCTCACTGAGCCTTATATGTTACCGTGAGTAGGATTGAGTCATAATCTCATATGTGAGGAGTTCAGTAATATTAGAAACCAATCACATCGATTGTCACTGTTAAGAGCTTGTTCGTATCGTTTGTTGAGGAAAACTGAACCTAGGTTGTTGAATGTGAGTGAGAGGGTTGCATAATTGAAAAGGGGGAAACTAGGCCTAGCTAATTCACACATATAATATTCAGTTAGATATTAATAGGGCATCTTTCAGGGCCGAATATGTTAGCTGAACTTGTTTAGGTTAGTTCGGGTAGATCGAGTCGGTTATCCTGGTCGGAAAGACAGGATTCAGTTAACAGTAAGTATGCCACATAGTGGCCATTACCTTGGTTTAACCAGGGTCAGACAAGTTGCCGGCTATTACTCTAATCATGCCTTGGAGTCAGAAAGTTCCTGGTGTGATCAACCAGGTTCGTACATGAAATTGCCTTCCGGCCAATATTTCTCTTAGCGTAATGCGGGAGACATAAAGTGAGTGCTTACGTGCACATGTGTAAGTTAACTATGGAACCATATGTTATATGTTTATGTATGATTGATTTACATGCGGATTAATAAATATGTTAGAAGCATGAGATAGGATTTTAAATTGTGAATATGATTTACTGATTGCTTGAACATGTTAAAGATCATAATACGAATCTGTTTCATGCGCATGTGGTTGTGGTTGCTCCCTTCCCCCAGCTGTAGTGGTACCCGCTGCTATACTAGGGATGGGGGAGCTTCTCGCTGAGTCTTTTTGACTCACCCCCCCTGTTCAAATGTTTCAGATACATGTGGTTCGGGCATCAGGCACGCGTCTACTTCTTCTCAAGGAGGCGGACCGATTTGAATACCGCACGCTTAGTTCGAGTCGGTAGTATTTTGGCTATGTACATATATAGTGATGTATATATATATATAAATCCATTTTTTTGTCGTAGCTTTTGTACGTATACAACTGCTGTGTATATATATATATATATATATAAATATATATATATATTATACTTGAATTCTGGCATTGTCGGCTTCATACAGATTAAAGTTAGGTCTTGGTGATGGGAATATAGGCTATGATATAAAATATATCATGTATATACGTATATGACTTCTGCATGCGACTAGGATAGGTCACACACATTGAGGCGTGTGATCAATACGTAAATTATATGTATGTGTGATTGAATACCTGTTTGTGTGAAAATATGGCTTCCGCATGTGAATAGGATGCGTGTGATCAATATGTAAACTATATGTAAGCGTGTGATTGAATATATGTATGACTATATACAGGAGTTCTGCATGTGAATAGGATAGATCACCCGCCCTGAAGCGCGTGATCAATATGTATATTATATGTACTTGTGAATGAATATGTGTATATGTATAGATTGAAGCGGCGTTGAGCGAGCCGTGGATTGCAAACTGCTTAGGTCACCAGAAAGGGATGACCATATATGTATATATATTGTTTGTATTAGAAAAGGGTAGTTATAAACATGTGAAAATGTCAATCAAGGATTAGAGGCTTACGGGATAGGAGAAATCCTATTTCCCGTGCCGGTCACGGACGTCCGATAGGGGGTCGTGACAAACTTGGTATCAGAGCCTGGTTATCTTTAAATTGTATGAAGCCATAGGTATGACCGGGTGTCGGTTTACGCCTCGTTGTGAACCCGGGCACAACATGAAAGTAAAAAGGCACTTGTGGAAGTACCCAGAAAATTGAGTCATCCTTTCTTTCTACTCTCTTTGATATGAACTATCATTGTACTTATTAGGTGTGGTCCATGTGCAGTATAGGGATGCCACCTATCACGAGACAGGCTAGGGATGGAGGGAGAACTCCTACTGAAATTGATCAAGAGTCAGTTCGGGAGGAGGGAATGCCCACCCGAGGCCAAGGTAGAGGCCGTACGCCAGGCCGAGGTAGAGGTCGTGCTCGAGGTCGAGGGAGAGAACAAGTGAGAGGGGAAGAGAGGAGACAGTCACCGGAACCTCAACCTCAAGTAGAGACAGGTGCACCTTCCGTGGCGGAAATGCTCACAGTACGATTTGAGGAACTAAGAGAAGAGATGACGAGACAAATACAGAAGGAAGTACGCTGGTTAGTTGTTGGCGAGGAAGAACAAGAGTGAGTTCCTTGCAATCAAGAGATGGAGGTTGTTGTGGAAGAGGATAGGGAATCGCAACAACCACAGGAAATGCCTCGTCAGCCGCGGGTAGCACCCAGAGAGCTGCCAATTTCAAAATTTCTGAAGCTTCATCCACCCACTTTCTACGAAACTAGTGAGAAAAAGGATCCGCAGTACTTTGTGAGAGACATAGTCAGAATTGGGCACATGCTGAGGTGCTCAGGACATGAGTTAGTGGAATTAGATTCATTCCAGCTGAGGGGAGCTGCCAGAGTATGGATAGAGTCCGTACAGACCAGGTATTCAAGAAAGGTGGCACCAATGACCTGGGAAGATTTTCAGAGGGAATTCCTGGGTTGGTTTCAATCTGAAGGCATCAAACATGCAAAGCGTCAATGATTCGAGGAGTTGTGGATGACGCCTAACATAACCGTGACAGAGTATGAGTTACTTTTTACGGAATTGGCTCAATTCTCACCTGAGTTGGTTCCGGATGAAGAGGCAAGGATTAAAAGGTTCATAAACCGTCTCACGGAGCCGTTATTTACTGCTTTGTTACCTTAGAGGAGACAGTTTGAGACATTAGCTTAAGCAGCAGACTGTGCCAGAATGATTAAAACCAGGAAGAGGTACGGGACTTCTATTGATCCTAAAATCAAGTTAATTACAGGTAGTCATAACCAAGGAGGTGGAAGTAAGAAGAGGAAGACAACAGGTCGAGGTGCAGGCTAGTCAGGGTCCGCAGGAGGACAATCCTCAACTACCACCCATGAAACAGGTACAAGAGGTAATTTTCAAGGGGGACAGAGAGTACAAAGGGGTCGAAATGCCGGTAAAACAAGACCCCAATGTACAAATTGCGACAGGTACCATTTTGGACTGTGTCGGAGACTGACTGGTGGGTGTTACAACTGCGGCCAGGTGGGCCATATGGCTAGAGAGTGTCCAAAGAGAAAAGAAGGGACAAGTGTGAGAAGCAATCCGACGCCGAGGGGTACACCTATTCCAGCCCCACCAGTGAGAACCGTACCACCACAGACAACAAGTACATGTGCAGCTAGAGGACGTGGTGCAGGATCTAGTGGTAGAGGGCCTGGGGCAGTAGGTGGAGGACAAGCGCGGGTATTTGCACTTTCTCAGCAGGACGCTCATGCATCAAATGCAGTTGTGACAGGTAACCTTATTGTTTCCTCTCTTGAAGCACGAGTCTTATTTGATTCCGGATCCACTCATTCCTATGTGTCGCATGTATTTGCCTCTAAATTCAAGAAAAGTCTGTCTAGAATGAAAGAAATTGTACAGGTCTCTACTCCAATGGGATAATCGATACAAGTAGAGTATGTGCACAAGTCTTGCATTGTGGAGGTCGATGGTCATGAGACTGTGGTAGACCTTCGGTTGTTGTGTATGGTTGACCTTGATGTTATTCTCGGAATGGATTGGTTGTCGTCTTACCATGCGGTCGTGGACTGCAGGGCTAAATGTTTGAAGTTTAATATGCCAAATGAGGAGCCTTTTGTGATACAGGGTGACGGAGCTCCACCGTATCCAAGCTTGAACTCGGCTTTGAAGGCATCCAAGTTACTTGCAAGGGGATGCAAAGGGTATTTGGCCTTGGTCCAAGATACCACGAAAGTAGTACTTTCACCGACTCAAGTACCGGTAGTGCGAGAGTTCTTGGATGTGTTTCCAGAAGAATTTTCGGGGTTGCCACCTGATCGTGAGATTGAATTTGGAATTGAGCTGCAACCTGGCACCCAACCCATCTCCACACCACCTTACCGGATGGCTCCGAAAGAGTTGAAGGAGTTACATACACAATTGCAAGAATTGCTTGACAAGGGTTTTATAAGACCCAGCTTCTCTCTTTGGGGTTACATACACAACTGACGAAGAAGGATGGATCTTTGCGGTTGTGTATCTATTACTGGAAGTTAAATAAGGTGACGATTCGCAATCAATATACACTGCCGACGATAGATGACCTAATTGATCAGTTGCAGGGTGCAAAGCGGTTTTTCAAGATTGACTTGCGATCTGTGTATCATCAAATGAAGATTCGAGAATCAAACATACCTAAGACCGCATTCTGGACCCGATACGGACATTACGAGTTCTTAGTGATATCTTTCGGATTAACTAATGCTCCTGCAGCGTTCATGGACATGATGAATAGATTCTTCAAACCATTTCTGGACCGATTTGTCATTGTCTTCATTGATGACATCTTGGTTTATTCTAAGAATTCTGAAGAACATGCAAAACACTTAAGGTTAGCCTTGCAGAAGTTGAGAGAAGAGAAACTGTATGCCAAGTTCTCTAAGTGTGAATTCTGGCTTGACAAAGTTGCCTTTTTGGGTTACGTGGTATCATCAAAGGGAATCCACGTTGATCCAAGTAAGGTAGAGGCGGTGAAGAATTGGTCCCAGCCTACCTCTGTTACTGAAATTCCCAGTTTCTTGGGCTTGGCTGGATATTATAGAAGATTTGTGTAGGACTTCTCTAAGGTTGCTGCACCTATGACTAAGTTGACTCAGAAGGGAGGGAAGTTCGTATGGGATGACAAGTGTGAGTAGAGTTTTCAGAAGCTGAAAGACAACCTCACTACCGCTCCGGTGCTGGCATTACCTGAAGGCACATGAGGGTATATGGTATACTGTGATGCGTCGAGGATCGGGTTAGGGTGTGTCTTGATGCAGCACGACAAGGTGATTGCGTATGCATCGCGACAGCTGAGGAAACATGACAAGAACTACCTGACTCACGACCTGGAAATGGCGACTGTAGTATTCGCTTTGAAAATATGGAGACATTACTTATATGGTGAGACTTGTGAAATCTATACAGACCACAAAAGCCTTAAATACATTTTCGAGCAGAAAGACTTGAACTTGAGACAACATCAATGGTCAGAGTTGTTGAAAGACTACGACTGCACGATCTTGTATCATCTAGGAATGGCTAATGTGGTAGACGATGCTCTAAGTCGGAAATCCATGGGCAGTCTTGCTCATATAAGTGAAGAAAGGAGACCGTTGATTAAAGAACTACACGAGCTAGAACAAACGGGAAATCAGTTTGAGATTGGGGATTCTAACTTACTTCTAGCTCATTTGCAAGCTAAATCCTCTATGGTAGAACAAGTGAAGGCTAGACAGGATGAAGATACCGACCTCTAGCAAATCAAGGATACATTAACTAAAGAGAAGGGGGACGACGTCCGATTCTCTATTGATGATTTTGGGATACTTCGGTTGGAGGGATGGTTGTGTGACCCTATAGTTGATAACTTGAAGGAAAGAATCCTTGAAGAAGCACACCGGACACCTTATACAATCCATCCCGGACCTAATAAAATGTATCAAGACCTGAAACAGCAGTATTGGTGGAACGGCATGAAAAGGGATGTTGCAAACTATGTAGCCAGGTGTTTAGTATGTCAACAAGTCAAGGCTGAACACCAGAAGCCCGCCGAAACATTACAACAGATAGAAATACCTGAGTGGAAATGGGAGAGGATAACTATGGATTTTGTAACAGGGTTGCCAGGATCACAACGTGGGTCTGATTCGGTTTGGGTGATAGTGGATCGCATGACTAAGTCCGCACACTTTCTGCCAGGTAAGACCACTTACGGGGTGAGTCAATATGCACAGATCTATCTATCAGAAATCGTTAGATTGCACGGTGTGCCAGTGTCCATAATATCTGATAGAGGGCCACAGTTCACTTCTAGGTTTTGGAAGTCATTGCAGGAAGTGTTGGGAACTAGAGTTGATTTGAGTTCTGCGTTCCACCCACAGACTGACGGGCAATCAGAAAGAACCACTCAGATTCTTGAGGACATGCTTCGGGCATGTATTATGGATTTCGGCGGAAGTTGGGAAAGGTATTTACCATTGGCTGAGTTTGCATACAATAACAGTTATCAAGCGAGTACCCAAATGGAACCTCTCGAGGATCTGTATGGTCGTAGGTGCAGATCCCCAATTGGGTGGTTCGAGGTCGGAGAGGCTAGCCTAATCGGCCCAGAATTGTTACAAGATGCATTGCAGAAGGTGAAGTGCATCAGGGAATGATTGTTAACGGCTCAGAGTAGGCAGAAGTCCTATGCAGATAATCGAAGGAGAGAACTCGAATTTGCCATTGGTGAACAGGTGTTCTTGAGGGTATCACCGATGAGAAGTGTAATGCGGTTCGGTAAAGAGGGGAAACTAAGCCCTCAGTATATCAGACCGTTTGAAATCCTAGAACGAGTTAGGAATGTGGCGTATCGGTTGGAGTTGCCTACGGAATTGGAGGGAGTACATCCTGTGTTTCACATATCGATGCTTCGGAAATATCTTCCTGATCTCTCACACGTAATCCAATCGCAAGACGTGCAACTAACCGAAAATCTGACATATGAAGAGGAGCCACTGGAAATCTAAGATCGACAGTTGAAGAAACTCAGAACGAAAGAGATTCCATTAGTTAAAGTTCTATGGAGAAATCACTCGACTGAAGAAGCTACATGAGAGGTCGAGAGTGAAATGCACAGGACGTATCCTTATCTGTTTCAAGACTATGGTTAGTAGTATATTGTTGAAATTCAGGGACTGAATTTCTTAAGGGGGAAGATTGTAATATCCGAGATATTTAGAAATAATTATTTTCATTATTATTAAATTTATTTTTCTTTCAGAAAGAAATATAAATTAAATTAAGGAATTATAGGGTTAAAATAGAATAAAGAAGAAAGTAATAGGGAATAAGTATAATTTCTCTAGGACCTAAATAAAAAAAAGCAAAACAAATAAATAAATAAATAAATATATATATATATACACTATTAAGTAAATGGGGTTCACACACCCATTTTTTTAAAAGAAAAGAGAGCAAACGTGAAAAAGAGACGCACGAAGCAACCGAGAAGGAGAGGAGCAGCCCGGGAACGGCGGGAAACGACCAGAAACACGACGGAGAACGCGTTCCGCCGCCGGTGAAGGCCACTGGACTTCATCCTCACCACCCATTAAGCTCCCCATCCGATTGAATCAAGGTATGGAAGCCCCAATCCTTCAAAACCCCAATTTCTCCAATTTTGGGTTTTTTAGAAATTCTTCAAAAACTTCCAATCGGGGCATTCCAGGGTTAAATTATTGCTTAGTGGGTGTTATTGAAAGCTTAGTGAGGTTCAGTATCAAAGTGAAACCATAAGATTTGACCGGGTATGGAAATTTGGAAAATTGGGTTAGGAAATTGCTCTAAAATTCGAAATTGATAGTTTGATGCATGTTTAGGCTTGGATTGGAGTAGTATAGGTGTTATAAATGGTGGAAATAGACAAGGGAATAAAGCCCGAGTATTTACCGTCACAACCGAAACCCAGTCCGGTGAAAAAGTGGCGAAATACTAAGCCACCTTACAGTAAGGAGCTGTGCGGTGAGTTGAACACCTCGGTTTAGTCCGTGGTGGACACCTAAGACCCACTAAATTGGTTCCAAGGCTCTAATTATACCCAATTATATTTTTATATATAATTAAAGAGGTAATATTTAAGCTTTTACTCGGCGAATAAGGGAGACGGTGGAATTAGTAAGCTAAAGCCTCTTTTTAACTGTGAATTTAATTCTTTTATTAGTTCAATACCCATATGAACACATGAAGGGAAATTTAGACAAGTGAGAATCTCTAACTTAAGCAATTAGAGGTTCTAAATGGTTCGAAAGTGTGAAAGTCGAATATGAGACATTCTGGACTTTCGGAAAGAGCAAATAAATCGACGTAACGAACTAAATAATTAGTTCTTGGAAAATAGCTAGAGGGTGCATAAGCATTAGCATGACACGTGCATGGTAGATGCTTAGTTATGCGTTCTAAATTTCTTAAATATAATGTGTATAGGGCACCACAGAGTGATTGGAGCTTCAGACACTCCGAAGACTGATCAGGAGGGCGAACGTGGTGAGGGGCTCTCCCATCCCTGCTCCACAGGGTTGGATGACTACGTGGAAATTGTGGTTTGCTCTATTTTGTGCAAATTGATATATGAAATATATTTATATAAATAAATTTGTGTTACACTTGTATGATTTGCAAGTAAGCAGTCAACGTGCAATAGTATATGTGCTTATATGATTAATCTCAAGGTGTATACGTGCTATTGTGGCTCACTGAGCCTAGGTTGCTGAATGTCAGTGAGAGGGTTGCATAATTGAAAAGGGGGAAACTAGCCCTAGCTAATTCACACGTGTAATATTAACTTAGTTATTAATAGGGCGTCTTTCAAGGTCCAATATGTTAGTTGAACTTGTTTGTTTAGGTTTGTTCAGGTAGATCGAGTCGGTTATCCTGGTCGGACAGACAGGATTCAGTAAACAGTAAGTATGCCAAATAGTGGCCATTACCTTGGTTTAACCGGGGTCAGACAGGTTTCCGGCTATTACTCTAAGCATGCCTTGGAGTCAGAAAGTTCCTGGTGTGATCAACCAGGTTCGTACATGAAATTGCCCTTGGGCCAGCATTTCTCTTAGCGTAATGCGGGAGACATAAAGTGAGTGCCTACGTGCACAAGTAAAAGTTTACTATGGAACCATATGTTATATGTTTATGATTGATTTACATGCGGATTAATAAATATGTTAGAAGCATGAGATAGGATTTTAAATTGTGAATATGATTTACTGATTGCTTGATCATGTTAAAGATCATAATAAAATCCGTTTCATGCGCATGTGCTTGTGGTTGCTCCCTTCCCCCAGCTGTAGTGGTACCCGCTGCTACGCCAGGGATGGGGGAGCTTGTCACTGAGTCTTTTTTACTCACCCCCCTGTTTACATGTTTCAGATAAAGGTGGTTCGGGCGTCGGGCACGCGTCCACTTCTTCTCAAGGAGGCGGACCGATATGAAGACCGCACGCTTAGTTCGCGTCGGTAGTATTTTGGCTATGTACATATATAGTGATGTATATATATATATATATATATCCATTTTTTGGCGTAGCTTTTGTACATATACAACTGCTGGTGTATATATATATAATATACTTGAATTCTAGCATTGCCGGCTTCATACAGATTAAAGTTAGGTCTTGCTAATGGGAATATAGGCTATGATATAATATATATCATGTATATACGTATATGACTTCTGCATGCGACTAGGATAGGTCACACGCATTGAGGCGTGTGATCAATACGTAAATTATATGTATGTGTGATTGAATACCTGTTTGTGTGAAAATATGACTTCCGCATGTTAATAGGATAGATCACACGCATTGAGGCGTGTGATCAATATGTAAACTATATGTAAGTGTGTGATTGAATATATGTATGACTGTATACAGGACTTCTGCATGTGAATAGGATAGATCACCCGCCCTGAAGCGTGTGATCAATATGTATATTATATGTACTTGTGAATGAATATGTGTATATGTATAGACTAAAGCGGCGTTGAGCGAGCCGTGGATTGCAAACTGCTTAGGTCACCAGGAAGGGATGACCATATATGTATATATATTTTTTGTATTAGAAAAGGGTAGTTATAAACATGTGAAAATGTCAATCAGGGATAAGAGGCTTACGGGATAGGAGAAATCCTATTTCCCGTGCCGGTCACGGATGTCCGATAGGGGGTCGTGACATAATGAACATCTGAAAAATTGCGAAATGAAACAAAAATGACATTAATTATTGTTTGACAATCTGTTTTTGACGTTTTTGGCCTATTGTTTAAATTATAGTTTCAGAAAATGTTACCTTTTAAAATGTACTAAACACATTTTCGGTGATATTTCCTGTTTTTATTAAAAATTAAAGCAAGAAACAATGGAAGCAAACACATTATGGCTCCGTTTGGTAAAGTACTAGGTTAGTAAAGGAAAGGGTATGCATTGGAAAGAGCAGGTAGGAAAGTAAAAATGTTTGCAATGTAAAATAAGATAAATATTTTTGGTATGTAAAAAATTTGATGTAAAATTTATAAAAAGACTAAAATACCCTTTATTAATATTATATTATAATAATAAAAAATTGTTTAATTAATAAAAAAAATGGGTTTGATTGAAGAGGGAGGGATCGACGCAGCTAAAACCCCGTTCTGTGTCTGTGAAGGTATTCATTCCGAAGTGTAGGAACATGGCCATGTTGTCGAGTTTCCATTGGAGTTGGAAGCACTAAGGATGGGTAGAATGGGAAGAGGAGGAGGCTTGAGGTTAGATATCGAATAAGTAGATGACAACCAAAGCTGGGAAGCCGAGTTGCCATATCTACCATGTTCAACGATCTCACATTGTACCCAAGCACGACCGAAGCTCGTCCATCTCCCACTGCCTTTCTGTTGTACCATATCTTTGATTTCCCACTCAAGCTCATAGCCATGAAAGACTAGCCTAGGTTAGGACGAAGATGATGGTGCTCTGTTTTCATGTTCTTGATTTTTGGGGTTTATATTCAAATTGGGGTTTGAGAGTAGAGAATGATTTGAGGAAAATGAAGAATAAGAAGATGAAGATGAGGCTATGGTGAAGATTCTGAGAGTAGAGAGTAATTTAAGGAAGAAGAAGAAGATTTAGGGGTTGCGATGGAAGGCAGGAGACAAGAGAGAAGAGAAAGAGAGAGGCAGATAATGTTGGGAACGAGAGTGAACAAATGCTAGGGTTTTGGTCTTTTGACTCTAGATTACTGAAGGAAATTTGGATTGCATCATATTTTTTAGGGAAAGATTTTGAACGTTTGACTTCAAACTAGTTTACAATGTTTAAAATTATACCAAACAGATTTTTTCTGAAAAAGCGAACCATTTTACTTTATTAAGCCAGTCATGCCAAATGAACCCATAAACTTCTTGAAAACTATCTCTATGTAGGTTCTTTTATCATTATTGTTTTTGTTGTTGTTGTTGTTGTTGATGTTATTATCATTATCATTACCATTATCATCATACAATAACAATTAACAACAACAATCAAAGACTTTTATTACCAAGTCTTTTATCATCATCAAAAATATTTTCAAATTTTATTTAAGTTAATTTATTTTCAAAGTATTTTAAGGAATCAAATAAAGTTTTAGATCTTCTACAAAAATCATCTCATTTAAATATTTCACTAGATTTTGTGATACATTAACATATTTGCATGACCAATAGGGGTTGAATTTATAAAAAAAGTGACTAATCTCTTAAAACATATTAAGCTAATGTTTTAGCACAAAAAAAAAACTGTTTGAATTCTTTATAACATGTATATTTCTGCTATGTATATATAGATATATTTTTTGGCCAAAGGATATTTCATTTAAAGAAAAAAAAACAACAACAAGCCAGTACCTAACCAGAATCAGCAAAAACAAGCTAAAAAAAATCAAATTAACCAACCCCCTCCCTAAAGCAAGCACAACCCACAGCACACCCTGCAAAAAAACAACTATTAGAACTCCTATCACCAATATTAGAGCCACTCCCAGTAACATCAAAAGCCAAAATAGAGGCAAGCGAGGGTGGAGGGTTAAAAACTTAATCCTTCATAACCACTCGTTTAACACCTTATTCACTAACCAATTGGCAGCTTGATTAACTTGACGCCTAACAAATATCACATAGAAACCCTCATTAGAACTCAACAGCTCCAAAATGTCAAGTAAAATAGGAGAACTGATCCAATCCACCTTAGCACCCTTCAAACCTGCAACTGCATTAACCAAGATAGCACAATCAGATTCAAAAACCACCCTCTCCCACCCTTTCAAGCAAGCTAGCAACAAAGCCTTCTTCAGAGCTCAAGCCTCGATCAAAAAACTAGAGCAAGTCAACACCTTTTCAGCACAACCATCCAAAACCTCTCCATGACCATTTCTGCAGATAATGCCCACTCCAACAACAGCAGATCAACTGTGAAAAGTTCCATCTACGTTATATTTAAGCACATCAGTCCCAGGAGCAACCCAGAAGTCATCAACCTGAGCATTCCCAACACCCTCATTCACCATATAGCCACTCATAAGAGAAAAACCCTTATTACTAACCTAAAACTCATTTGTAATTGCCTCATCAACAGCAAGAAAAGGATCAGCTTTTACCCCACAAAAGACAACTTCACACCTCATTTTTCAGAGTTCCCAACAAATATACATCTAAATGCTCCTGCCATATTCATCCAACCCCTTATTTCTCATCAAAACCACTAAACACCAGTCTTAAAACCTACCAAACCCCACATCAGAAATACAAAGGCTTAGAGGATAGCAAAACTAAGCCAGCTTCGCCCAATCACACAGCACCAAAAGATGCTCAATTGTCTCTGGAGCTTTAGCTCTACAAACAATAGGAATAGCACACCTTCTTTTAACCAGAGCCTCATTAGTAGCCAAAGCCTCAATGCAAGCCCTCCACTAAAGTTGAACAAAAAGGCTTCAAACTCACCACATCCCTCCTCAAATTCATGCCAAATTTATAACCCAATTTAACATAATACAATCCATTTTTTGCCTTAGCCCACATTAATATATCCTCCAAGCTCCCATTTCTAAGAGGAATAGCTAAAATGGCATTGAGCTCCTCCCGAGAAACCAACCCCACCAACTTACTCACATCCCAACTGCCATTAGAAATGACATAAGGAATCTTCAAGTTAACATCACCATTCACATCATTCAATTTATTGCCACTGAAAGTTGGAATCCATCTATCCTCCAAAAAACCCCTCTTGAACCATCTCCAATTCTCCAACAACACCCTTGTCCAAGAAACCTCCTTCCTTCTAGTAAACGTGACCGATCCAAGACGCCTTAGGTCTCTTTTTAGCCTTCAAAAAATCAGTATTGGGAAAGTAGAGGCCTTTTAACACTTACCAAACCTGGGATGCTAAAAAACAAAAAAATCAGGTTTGGTGAATTTTCTTAATATATAAAAGAAATTAAATGTGCATGCATGTATAAATTGATATTTTTAATTAGATATGATTTTTTTTGTGGGTAAAATTAAAATGATAAAATGTATGTGCATAATAAATTTTGGTAATAACATAATCACTTGCCTAACTCTCAAAGCTGCATATATAGGAAGACAATTTATTGAGATTTAGAACTTTGAATGTAATAATTTTTAAAAATTCAAAATGTTGATTAACATTGGGATGGTGGTCTACATATACCAGCCTTAATACTGAATGAAATGCACTTAATTAGTCTTATGATACTTATTAATACGAATTGTTTCTATTTCATTCATACGATATTGGCAATGAATTTTGGTCAGTCAAAAAAATACCAAATATTTGTAGAGAATTGAATTTTCGTTGAGTTGATTAAAATTCTTCTGTTTCCACTTCAAAATGTCCTTCTTGTGTAAAAAGTATAGAGATGAATTTTGGAATCACTTAATCAACTAGATATTTTGTCCTCTAATAGTGGTGGTGGTTTTCTTTCAAACCTGTTGGATATATTGGAGTCTTCGAGACTAAATTTCCGCCCAAGTTGGAGTCCGATCGGGTCAAGTGAGGATCCGTTGGAAAGCTCGCAGAGAGACGAAGAGAACGAAACGAAAATGACTCTCATCGGAGGTCACAAGAGCCCGTACTCGTGGCCCAAAGTGGGCTAGGTGATCATGATGGAAGCATGATATGTTGTTCATATTCCAAGTCCCACATTGCTTGCGTCAATGATGGGAGCTATCTCGTCCTCCTATAAATAGGAGTGACTCCACCCCTTTCTAGTTGCTCATTCCTTGTGTTGGAAAGGAGGGTCCCATTTGGGAAACCCCACATAGTATAATATTTCTCTTTTTCTTTAGTCCTCTTCTGCACATTAATCGTGGACATGTGGGTCTACCTCTCGTAGGTAGAGTCCTCCGTTTGGTGGGGCGCTTTTCGGAGCTCATCGATTGGAGGTCAGCCTTGGTGGAGCAGAGGCACTGGCAAGATCCAAGGTTTTAGCGATGGCGTCTAGGTTAGTAGCTTTCGCAATATTTATTTTTGCCTGGATTTATTTTCGGTTTTTCTTTTAGGTCCCTGGGTCGGGTCGGGTCATATGGATCCGGGCCTTTCCCTACATTGGTATCAGAGCCTGGTTATGCTAGAGCTCTGTTCTCCAGGGATTGATGAACTGAAAAGGGTTAGGAACATGTTTAGGTCTTGTATGATTTTTTTTTTTAAAACTTAGGAACATGCTTAGGTTCCCAGTTTTATTTAAATGTTTTAATTTTAATTTAAAACATGTGATAGTCAAATATTGTAGGGTAGGGTCCCATAATTTTTGAGGTTAAATTATATGTGTTAATTTTTTAATTCAAAATTGATTGGTAACCCATACCCTAAAACCTAGAAACATGTTTAGGTTCCCCTTTCCATATTAAAGACCCTAATTTGCATGCATGTATATATTATTTAAGGTATGTGTACCCTACGAATTAGATATATACCTGTGGATGTATGCAACTGCTTTGGGGAAGGGAAAAGTTGACTAACAGGGATAATGTTGAACGGCCGGGAGGCTGACGGAGTTCCCGCCGCCAGTAGGCGATCGGCTGCCGGCGACGCCTCATACCGTTGCCGGCTGTGGCCGACGGTGAAGGTCTGGTCGCCGGCTCCGCCGTGGACCGTCGACGACAGCGGTCGGTCGGTGGTTTACTGGCGACCGGCGCAGTCACTGACGGAGGACAGTGATCGACGGTGACAGCGGAGGACGATGGGACGTTAGCCGTCGACGGAGGCCTGGCGATCGTCGCCGCTAGGCACGGCAACCCGCCGGAGGTTTGTCGGCACCGGCGGCGCCGGTGCCGGTAGAGGACCGGCGACCTCCGACGCCGTGAGCCGCTGTTGCCGTTGACCGGCAACCGCCGCCGCCGCCGCCGGTGGCCGGTCGGCAATTGGCTGGGGCGGCCGTTGACCGTCGGAGGTCAATGGTTGACCGTTGACCAGCATTGCAAAATTTTCTGTTGCGCATAATTTCTCCGTTTTAGCTCCGATTACAACGATTTTTGAGTCGTTTTTCTCGTTTTAGCGAGACAAATCCAAATTTGGGGAGAAATTGGGGTGAATTGGAGTCTAAAGAGCGGGTATGACCATCTATTGACTCATTCACATACACAACGAGAGAAAAGATTTAAGCGATTTGTGATCGTTTAAATTATCTTAAGCATTTTACTCGAGTGGGAGCTAGAGGTAGCATGTGGCAAACCCATAACTCAATGTAAATGCTTATCCATGTGGGAATTTAAATAGTAAGTGACTATTTAAATGATCGTAAGTCATTGTAATCAAGAGGAAGTTCGAGGCTGCGCCTGTGGCGACTCGATGTCCTTCTTAATCGCTTACATAGTGGGAATCCAAAAGGGGTTTTGAATAGTATTTGACTATTCTATGAAAATTGTTGAGTCAAAGCAGAGAAATGTGTACATATATAGGCTCTCTGTGTGATGAGGGTGGTTGACCCTACTTCTCGAATGCAGAGATTGACTATATCTACACTCGTCTTGTGTTGATTACAATTTTCCAGAGTTGTGTGTTGTGTAATAAGGAGCTGTGTAATTAGTGTTAGCGTTTAGGATTGACTAATAGTATAACTACAAAACTAGTAAACGTAGATCACATTAGAGATATCGCTTTGGTGACACTGTGGCCACCAAACTGAGGCAGCTTACAATCAAGTTTGATGCCTCCAAGATGCGCTCTGAAAAGAGAATGCAGACGCATCTAAGGGAGAATATGCATACTCAATGTAAATGCATACTCCAGAACCTATTTTCTAGTTCTTTCATTCTTTTAGCATTCTATACCTCTAGCTAACACATGCCAAACAAGCAGAGAATATGCATACTCATGTAATCCACATATGCATACAACCCTAGGTGCAGAGATGAAAGAACCCTCACCTTGGTCACTTTACTTAACATTCCCTTTGAGCACTCTTGTCTCCAATGAAGTACTTGAATCCTATCACATACAACCAATTCAATCCATATAAATTTTCATACATCAACTTCTATTTCACCACATAAGTCCTATCACATATAATCCTTTCCACCATATTCTAAATTCATAATTACATAGCAACTTAAAACTACATTCAAGGCTAACCCAAAACCCCTTATTAAGCTAAGGTCATCATTTAGAGTTCTTTTTAAGTTAAAAACAATTTATGCTTAAGTAAACAAGTCTTGCCACTTGCTCACTCTCCAAGCTCCTTCAATGAAGGATTTTGCCAAATATGGAAACTCCTCATTTTCACCATGGGTCCACACATAAAAAAAAATCCAACCATTGGGCAATCTCTCATTTCATTTAAAAAGTGTAAGCAATTCATTTGGAACCCAAACAATCAAACAATTTATTTATCTATGATTTTGTTTGATCTTTGAAATGACACTTAAAAGTTGGTTAAACTCATTTTAGTTGAAGGAAAACGAACCAATCAAATTAAGGAAGAAATAACAACTTTTCAAAAACTAGAAACTTGGTAGTGTGTAAAACAGAACCGCTAACTTTCGAGAAACTTCCCATAAAATCTAACTGTTGGACGTTTTTGTAAAATTACAACTTAGAAAGCTTAGGATCTTCGCTTTCATATGGCTTTGGAATCACTCAAATCCATTAAGTAACGAATTCAGAAAACACATTTAAATAGCGCAAGATCAAATTCAAAACAGCATGCAACATTTGGCAAGCTTAATTGAAATGGTCATATTTCCTTCCATACTTAACGAAATTATTTGATTCTTCTTTCTAAATCAAGCTTAGAGATAACATATTCTAATTATCAATTCATTACAGAATGGATTTGAGCCATTTAAGAGCAGTAATTTAAAAACAGTAGCCAATCATACAAAAATTCCGCATCAGTTTAGAAAACGGATCCGCTGACTTTCGAGGCAATTTCCAGAAGATCTAACCATTGGAATATTTTGGAAAAATACAATTTAGAAAGCTTAGGATGCTAGCTTTCATATGAATTTGGAATCATGCAAATACATCAAGAAACGAATTCAGAAACGGCGTTTAAAAAGAGCAAGGTCAGATTCAAAAACTCAGTTTTTGACAAAAACATGTTCCACGAATTTCTTGTGTCTTATACCATCAAAGATTATTGTTTTTAGAAGAACATGATGAACAAACTCAATCCCTAAACTCAAATCTCTAACCCAGCAAAATCTCAGCACATCCAACAATTAAAACATCCAATGGAAATGTTCATAACATCAAGAATGCAAAGTTTGAGCCTCCATTGTTCATAAAATCAAGAAATGGTGAGGATGAGGAAAATTATGATGGAGGAGATTACTAAACCTACCTCAAGAGAGTAAAACAAGATGAAGAAAAGGTTGGGGGCGGCTTCCTAATCCTTGCTCCGGCGTCTTCCGTACCCTGATTCAATCGGATGGGGAGCTTAATGGGTGGTCAAGATGAACTCCGGTGGCCCTCACCGGCAGCGAAACCCTCCCTCCGACAGCGAAACCCTCCCTCCGGTGCGTTTCCGGCCTAAACCCACCGTGAGCCTCCCTCTTCTACTCTCGGGTGGTCCTCGTTTCCGTGCGCTGCGTCCGCTTCTCCTTTCTCAATTTTTTTTTTCTGATTTGCGTTTTGCTGCTATGGGGCACACGGCTTTTAGCTCCAATTTTAATAATAAGTAAAATAAAAAGCTGAAAATGATAAATAGGTTGTTAAATCCCTTTTTCTTTCGCCCCTTTAAATTCTCCTTTTCATTTAAGTCCAGAAAAAAAAAATTAATATATTTTTCCCATTTTTTTCTTCTTCTTATTAATAATGATGATAATAGTAAAAATTAACATCTCGGATATTACAGAGAAGTACTAAGATTTGTTGGTGACCTAATATGTATCCATCTTCCTTGGTAGTGTGTTCATAATATGCTTGTACATTATATCCATCCTAAATTATAATGTTTTTATAGTTCATGCATTTTGCCACAAGGAAGGATTATAGAAGCTCAAGCAATTCTTGCCATGATGATGAAGTGTGATACTGTTTGAGGAATAGTTCATGCATTTAGCTACCATTAATACTTTAATGGATAGATACTGTTTGAGGAATGATGTTATTGGGTCATGACAAGTATCCAGCAGAATGGATACTTTTGGAGATCTTGGTTGCTATTGTTGAGCCACACCGAACATTCGTTTTTCTGCATTCTCTGTCCTGAACGTACAGGTGCTTCTCCTTTGCTGATAATCTTATGGCCGCCTCCATTTAAATTTTGCTATGAACATTATATCATCCATGTGGTAAATCATCAATATGCTCATGCTTACCCTAGGCATTTTCTTATAGTAATTGTGTATTCTGCATATAAACTTTCCTCACAAAAGTGTATTGTATGAATGTGGTTATTTACAAAGTTTATCATGCTTCCTTATGGTTATTTCCAATAGTATCATTCCAGATACTTATGCATCATTTTCAAATGTTTTTTTTTTCTCTTTTGATTTGGCAGAACACAAACTAATTTTACTAACACTCTTGATTCAACTCCATATTTTTTTTCAGTGTTGTGTGTTATTCTATGTAGAATATTTGTTTACTTCTGGTAATAGTTCTCTTTCCTAAGATACTATTGGATTGTGTAATATACAAATAAAAATAAGATTAGTAATAGTTCTTTTTCCAAATAATTCTGTTTGGGAATTCTCTTAGTACTTAACCTACATGGTATTTGGGATTTATGTTTCAGTTATACTTCAAATAGTTCTATCTTTTCTTGAGTCTACTACCAAAATCTAGTTGGCATTTCAAGATGTATGTGAAGAGGTATTTAACTATGAAATTATTATATCTCATTTCAACATGTGACTATTTTCTACAGAAATTTATATGTAAATATCATACGATGGTTAGTGTTAATTGAACAAATGATGAGGTGTTGAATAAAATGCTTTAAATCACAGAGACAAAATGATTTTGGATCAATATGTGAAATGTCATTGTACTTGAGTTATTAGGTCAAGAGAAGTGTTCAACGGTCAAAAGTAGTTTGGTATCTATTGTAACTTAATTACAATTCCTGACAGCTTGCTCAAATTGGAGAGTATCTCACATATAAGATTTTATTTACGAGGTGCATGAAGACAGTCAACTGCTTTATATAGTCACTTTTGATATCTTGTTACATGCATTATGTAAAAGGCAACATCATGATGAGGCCACTACATTAATTAGGAGAATTGTTAATACATTCTAATCTATATACTTATTGACAATTTGGGCAAATGTGGTACACTAAATATTGTCCAACAAAATTTCAGTACCTTCTAATCAAAGGCTATCATCTAGATTTGCAAGCATAGAATTGTATGATGAAAGGTATCTGTGAAGAGGGCTTGTTTGATGAAGTGATGTCTCTGCTTTATAAAATGGAAGAAAATGGCTACCTATTTTGGGACTTATGAAACAATTTTTTGGGGTCTTCTTGAGAAAAGTCAAAATGATATGACAAAGAAGTTTCTTAATGATATTATTGAAAGGAAGCTGCTGAAAATGCTTTCAATTTGACTGATGAATTTCATTTACATAATCATAAGTGCCAAGCTACTGCTGAATGACACCTCTATTGTTGGAAGCCACCAACATGAAATGACTTCATCCTCAACATACAACAACAATAACAATCAAAGCCTTCTTCCAATAAGTGGGATCGGCTATATAGATCAATCAACTTCATTCTCAACATAGATGTTGCAAAAAGTTTAGATTCCACGTGGTCCTCGTCCTGGGGCGTTTTAATTTCGAAGAACCCGGATCTCCTGTAATTTTCCTGTCATTCTTCTAAAAATTTTAAAAAGGCACCATTGAGTGCTACTATTATAGAAGCATTGTGAGAATGGATTCTTTGTTATCATTTTTTTACTGTCAATCCCTATCATTCCACAAAACAACGTCGTTTTGTGTAAATTGTTATTCTTTTTTCCTAGTTTCTAATCTAAATGGGTGGCTTGCACATCTATTGCTCACATGAAAATCCATTCAGCTAACAATCAAATCTTCGTATAATCTCCATGATTTTGTCATTTTCATTGTTCTAGAAAGTGTTTATTTGCATCTTCATGATGTTGACAATTTCATTTTGTCAAATGCTATTAATATTAATATATGCATTTTCATATAACATAAAACTTAAAGTAGAGGGTGAAACGACCCATTAAGATTAGATCTTAAAAAAAATAACAACAAATTACACAAAACCACGTTTTATGGCAGAGAATGACTAAGAAAAGCAATAATAAAAGATCCACCCTCAAGGGGACAGCCTTACGCAAGGTATGGAAGTGGCTTTGTCACGTTGAATTCAAAGGTTGGAGGCTACCTCTGAGTCTGAATCTTATTGTTTGGAAATTGTTAAATCATTACAGAAAGGTCACTAGTTGTACTGTTATCCAGAATTCTCATGTACACTATCCTAGATTCTCTTTTGGCTATTTCCATTTTCCACACCTGATGTATATTGATTGGTTTTAATGATATTTTGCATTGATTCGAAAAAAGAAGTTATGCATAAATTTAGGTTTATCTTTGGTGTCAAAGAATGTCACTACTTAATGAATTGATTCCCATTTTGGACATTTTGTTCTTTATCTCACGCATGTGTTGCATAAATTTTGATATGACAAAAATTACTCTTTGATAAACAAAACCTTATTTATACTACTTGGAGCAAAAGCTTTCATGGGATTTGGAGCTGTAATGGTTTTTGAAAATACATGCACTTCAAAAATCAAGGTCAAATGGACTCAATCGACTCTTAATTTTTTGGTTCATCCTGCATTTTATTTTTTTGGACAGATTTTGGTTTATCCTGTTTAAACCTCCCTTATTTCATTTGATTTCATGACCATTCTTTTTCTTGTTGAATCCTATTGTTACCCGGGAAATTTTTTCGAAGTTTAAAATGAAATGAAAGGGAAAGAAAAGAAGTAGAAAATGATTTTTGGACATAATTTAGGACCTAAGAAATTGGAAACCTGAATTAAATGGGGAATATTTTTGGGTATTTAAATTTGGGTTATAAGAGAAAATAAAATTTATTGGAAAGAGGAGGGATTTAATTGGGGGATATTTTTCCACCTCTTGTTTTTTTAAATCATTATTAGTATTTAGTTATTTAGTAGTTTATTTTAATTATAATTAATGATTTTATTTAATTATTTGTTTTAGTTAAATTAGGGGGGTAGGTGTCGTGAATTACAAGATTAAAAGGGAAAAGGAGAAGAAAGGATAGAGAGAGTGAGATAGGTGCGTGAGAAAGAAAGAGAGAAAGAAAGAAAGAGAAAGAAGAGAGGGAGAGAGGGAGGACGTGAAGAAGAAGAAGAAGGGTTTGGGGTGCATCGGAAAAGTCACCGGAGCTCGGGTACGACATCTCCTACACCTTCCACCAATCGAATCAAAGGTTGGTAACCCCAATTTCATTCGAAACCCCCAATTTTTTCATTTTTAGGGATTTCTTCGATCCACCTTTGATTGGTTGTTTCGAGGGTAGATTGAGACCTAGGAAGTGTTCCTAAACACTTAGTTGGGGTAAGAATCGAGACTATACCCTCGGGTTTAGCCGAATTCGAATTTTGAAGGATTTGGGGTTAAAATTATAATTATTCCTAATTTGGGGAAATTGTTGAAAATTAGCATTGAACTTGGATTTGAGTAAATAGGCTTGGATTGGTATTATTGAAATTATGTTGTTGAAATATTAGTTGAACAAGACCCGTAAAGAGCTGGCCCGAGGTTACTAAGGTTGAACCTTGACGTTAACGTGCCGGGTCCCTGCTCGATTTGCCCAAATACACTTTAAGGGTGATGTTGAGGGTTCCAAACCTCTTCTTTTCAATCTTCAACATCTTAGAAAAATTCTAAATATGCTATCAAGCATCAAGAATTATTTTAGGTACTTTCTTGTTTCTCAAGGATGGAAACTTGCGGAACAATAAAGTCCAAATTTTAAAGTGGAAATTTAATTCCTTCGTAATTATTAGGAAACTTTAAGTAGGATAATTTAGAAGCATATCGAGATTTAGTAACTCAAATCCAAGGCCCCAAAAGCAACTCAAGGAGAACGATGGTTGTATGAAACCAAGTGCGAGGCACTTCAGACTCTCATAGAAGAGAGGGAAGATGGATAAGACCAAGGACTCAGTTCTTGGCAACGTCTGGATGCATTCTAAGCACGAGCATGTAGTATGCATATGAATTGCATATAGTGGAGATGTTAACCACTTCAATGCATTCTTTAGGAAACCACAATTCGTCTGGAGCGGGAGTTACTCCAGGACAAACGCAAGGGAGCCATCCAGGTGAGGGGTTTCCCATCCTTGCCCTACAGGTTTGATTGAGGATGTGGATATGTGGTTTGCCTACTTGCCTATTTGTAAGAATTATTTAGTGGTTAACATGCTAATGTTGTTCCTAAACTGTTATCAATGAAAGTTTTTGTATATGAGTGTTTGACTACAGGTAAAGAGGTACTGGAGGGTATCCATGTGATGACATGAGATACGTCGAACAGTACAAGCAAGGGGGTAAGTTGTTGATTGAGTCCATGGTTTGTGTTACCCTATTAATTAGAAACTCATTAAAGAAATCATATAGAAGTTGTTAGTAAACTTCGACGTTTCACGGTAATTGAACTTAGGGAAGACCTTAGAGCTAGGTTATGATCTAAACCAAGGGTTTGGGAACAATATGAGGATTAATACGATCTCTTAATTGATTAGTGAGTCGTAGGGATGTTCACACTACCTAGGTAAAGTCAGTTGTGGATAGTAATGGGTAGATAGAGTCAGCATCCCAGCTGAAAGCTTGGAAAGATAAACAAATTAAAACAATTGCCCGTTGAGGCCATTGCCCTAGCCTGGTACTAGGGTCAGTTAAAGATTAAAGCATTTGCCCGTTGAGGCCATTGCCCTAGCCTGGCACTAGGGTCAGTAAAAGACTAAAAGATTTGCCCGTTGAGGCCATTACCCTAGCCTAGCACTAGGGTCAGTAAAAGATTGAAAGATTTGCCCGTTGAGGCCATTGCCCTAGCCTGGCACTAAGGTCATTTAAACATTAAAAGAATTTGCCCGTTGAGGCCATTGCCCTAGCCTGGTACTAGGGTCAGTTAAGTTATTTACAGTTTTCATATTATATGTTAAAATGTAATAGCTTGTTTACGAGAAGCATGATAGATACATGGATTGGGCAGGCATGGACATTCATGCGCATGTTGATTGTGGGTGTTTCCCTTTCCCCAGCTGTAGTGGTACCCGCCGCTACGTCGAGTATGGGAAGCTCCTCACTGAGTCTGTTTCACTCACTCCCTCTGCTTCAATGTTTCAGATACAAGGATTGGGCAGGCATCGACATTCGAACAGTGATACGGACATCAGACCATCCTTATGCTCTTGTTCGCGAGGGTGGACTCCTTCGGTTATTTTGATTTCTCTTGTTGTACATATTTTAAAGTTGTAATAGTTGTATATATATATTTACAGCTTTTGATATGTACCTACTCTAGAATTGTCGGCTTCACATGTACTTAAAGACAGGGTCCAGTTGGGGATAAACTAGGATATGTTTGAGTATATAAACTTCTGCATGTGAATAGAATAGATCGTACGCATTGAGGCATACGGTCAATATGATATGGATATATATTATTTGTGCTTGCTGCATGGGAATAGGATAGATCGTATGTCTTGAGACGTACGGTCAATATGATATTAATATATCTGTACACTGGATTAAGCTGAACCGGTATTGAGCGAACCACAGATTGCAGGTTAATTAGGCCACCAGTGAGGTGTGGCCACTAGTATGATATATATATATTGATTGTATAGCAGGGTAGTTATAGTCATGTTTACAGGATAAGGCTTACCGGTTTAGAGGTAAAAATCTATTCCCGTGCTAGTCACGTACTCCCGATTTGGGGTCGTGACAAACTTGGTATCAGAGCCTGGTTATTCTTTAAGTCATGTGAAGCCATTGGTATAACCGGCTGTCGGTTTAACCTTCCTTGTGAAACTCGGGCACAACATTGGAATAAACAGGCACTTGTGGGAGTACCCAGGATAAATTGAGTCAACCTTTCTTTCATTCCTTCTTAATCTTTGATAGATTATGCAAATGTTTATCAGGTGATGTTTATGTGCAGTACAAGGATGCCGCCGACTACCAGGCAGGCTAGGAGGGGCGGTAGAGTCCCTGCACGTACTGATGAGGAATTCGTTCGAGAGGAGAGAGTGCCTCCCAAGGGCCGAGCTAGAGGCTGTGCTCGTGGTACGATACAAGATAGAGAAGTGCATAGGCAACAAACCCCAGAGCCACAGGTTGAGACGGGTGCTGTGTCCGTGGCTGAGATGCTGACTACGGGATTTCAAGAGTTGAGAGCTGAAATAACCCGCCAAATTGAACAAGAAGTCCGCCGTTTAATTGTCGGCGAGGGAGAAGAGCGAGTGATATCGGCTGAACAGGAAACTGAAATGGTTGAGGAAAGGGGGAAGAACCAAGAAGGGAATGGCAACAAAGGGACGTGCCCCGGGGACCGAGGGGAGTTTCAAGGGAATTACCGATTACTAAATTCTTAAAGCTGAATCCACCTACCATTTGCGGAACCGAAACCAAGGAGGACCCTCAACATTTCCTCTATGATATAATCAGAATTAGGCAGTTACTGAGGTGTCCAGGAGGAGAGATGGTGGAACTTGCCTCGTTTTAGTTAAGAGACGCTGCACGGGTTTGGTTTGAATTAGTACAGAAGAGATATGTAAGGAGAGTTGCTCTTATGACCTGGGAAGATTTTCAGAGGGAATTCCTGGGTCGGTTTCTATCTGAAGGAACAAGGTATGCCAAGCGTCAACAGTTTTGAGGACTTGTGGATGACACCGAATATGTCAATGATTGAGTTTGAGCTGCAGTTCACAGAGCTAGCTCAATATGCTCTTGAATTGGTTCCCAATGAGAGGGAGTTGATCAAGAGGTTTATCCACAGGTTGGTAGAGCCATTTTTTGTAGTTCTACTACCAGTATGTGGTCAGTTTGAAACTCTAGCACAGGCTACTGATTGTGCTAGGGTAATTGAAAATAGAAAGAAGTTTGGGACATCGGCGAATCCCATGAACAAGTTACTGACAGGTAGTGATGGACAAGGATGCAAGAAGAAGCAAAAGACAGTTGGTAATTTTGGTATAGTTCCAAATTATGCAGGGTAAGTTGGTGGGCAGTCTGCTATCACCACCACAAGTTCTGGGAGGAGTAACACCCAAGGTGGGTCGAGGTTCCAAGGCGGTAGACAAGGCGGTAACCAGAAACTGCAGTGTGGAACGTGTGGAAGATTTCATTTTGGAGAGTGTAAAGTTATGAAGAGGGGTTGCTACAACTGTGGATAGTTCGGCCATATAGCTCAGGAATGTCCGCAGAGGAAGAGTAATACGAGTGTCAGGAGAAGTCCTACTCTGGGTAGTACTCCAATTGCAACCCCACCAGTTAGAATTGTACCACCCCAGGTTAACCCTTCAGGTGCGGGCAGAAGTAGAGGAGCAGGAGCAGGAGGTAAAGGTCCAGGTGCACCAGGAGGAGGACAGGCACGGGTGTTTGCTTTGTCTCGTCAGGATGCACATGCCTCAAATACAGTTGTGACAGGTACACTTTCAGTATGCTCTATCCAGTCCCTTGTATTATTTGATTCTGGTTCAACACATTCCTACATCTCACATGCATTTGCACGGAAAGTTGAGAGGAGCCCAACCAAATTGAAGGAGACAGAAACGGTCTCTACTCCGATGGGTGAATCAGTCCAAGTCAAGTACGTCTATGAATCGTGTGTGGTTGTGCTCAAGGGTCATGAAACATTTGTGAACTAAGAGGCTATCTGAGCTTTTGCTTGATGGACCTCCCCTCACTCACACACTTGAAAGCCACAGGAACTACGTGGGCTTTGATCCCTCCTCGAAGGGTACGTAGGCCCTAGGCTTTTATCCTAGGTCAAGCCCTCCCTCCCTCATTTTCTTCCTTGATTGTATATATTTTTAAAGGCCAAATAGTTTTTATATTAATTTTTAGGGTAGCCGTCTTCGGACGGGGGAAGAAGGGTGCCTAACACCTTCCCTTCTTCTCAATCAGACAACCGAACCCAATATTTTGTGAAAATTCATTTCTTGTTTATTTTAAAGTTTATTTTTCCTTTTCCAAATTTTGATTGAAAATTTGGTGGCGACTCCCATCAAAGGCTCGATCTTCACACCTATAAAAGGATCACGGTTGAAGGCTTTAAAAACAGAGAAAAAACATAAGTAGATTTGAGATAAGAAAATACTAATATCATTTGGGTGGAGAAAAGGTGTGGGTGTTCTAGAGTCATGTCTACTTCTTTGTGTAGAAGTTGTAAACTTAAAAAAGGTGAGTGTTTGTCCATTGTATCCTGGACGTGACGCGATTGGGTACCACTACTCCGGGGTTATAGAATATAATTCTACCCGTGGAGAGCGTGAATTACCTTAAAGATAACGAGATACCCGTGGCTCGGTCAAATACCAAGTTTTTACTTTCTAATTATATTCATCTCTTATATCCATTATTTCTAATATTCTTCTTATTTTTTCTTGTAGCCCCATCAAGTTTAAGGTAATTCATCACTATCATGGATGCTACAACTGAAAATAAGAATGAAGTTGGTGATCTTAAATAAACCTTTTCGCTTCAAAGGTGTTTCAAGAGGTGGAAAGGGAATGTTTTATTTTATTTAAGTCTTTTAAAAGTATCTTATGTTCTCATGGAAAAGAATCCAAAAAAGACATCTATTGATTCCATGAATCATAATGAAAAGAAAGATCATGCTGAAAAAGTAGAAAAATGGGAACGAGATGAATATAATTATCGCTACTATTTACTTAATTGTTTGGCTGACGAATTATATGATTATTATGAGAAATCATAAGAAACTGCCAAAAAGATAAGGAAGGCCTTGCAGAAAAAATATGATACTGAGGAGTCTAGTGCAAAGAAGTATGCTACAAGTCGTTTCTTTCGCTTTCAAATGGTAGATGACAAGTCTGTGGTGGAGCAAACTCAAGAGTTCCAAATGCTGGCTCATGAGGTGCGGTCCGAAGGGATACAAATTGAAGACAACCTCATTATTGCTGGGATCATTGACAAGCTACCACAATCTTGGAAGGAGTTTCAAAAATCTCTTCGTCACAAGCAAAAGGAGACAAGCCTAGAAAGTCTCATCACAAGAATCCAAGTAGAAGAGGAGGCTAGGAGTCAATATCTTCTCATGACTCAAAATGGGAATGAAAATTCTAACCCCAAGGTAAATGCTCTTGGAACCAATGACTCTTTGCCTCAAGGTAATAATTTGAAGCAAAATGCTCAATTGAAACCCAATGGTAAAAACATGAAAAAGTCTAGAAATGGCAACAATATAGGGAATTCCACCCAAAATATTTCCAACCAAAAGTTTCAATTCTCTTTCTATGGTTGTGGTTAGAAAGGACATATGGCAAAGAATTGTCGACTTTTCTGTTTTGTGCTTGACTGAGTCTGACTATGTTTGTTTGTGCATGCAAATAGGGTGAGAAACCCTAATTAGAGGAAAAGAGACTTAAAATGTAAGAAAAGTACCAACAAACCCTAACCCAAAACCCTAGGGAGTAAATTGAAAGAAAAACCTAGCTTTTGCCCTCTTTGTTATAATGAGCTTAAAAGAGTAGAGAAGGCCTATTTGACCCAAAAAAAATACCCTAGGACACTCTAGAGACACCCTAAGACTTAAGTAAGGGACCCCAACCACAAGAAAAGTCTTGAATTGACACATTTTCTCCAGTAGAAATTCAAGGACTAAAACAATAGAAATGAAAATTTTCAAATAACGCACCTTAGCTTACTTAGAGCTCAAGAAAGCCCAATTCAGCCACCCAAAAACATTCAAACCTGCCCTATTAAGTACCAGCTATATGACTTAATAGAGAATTTAAGAATTTCAGCAAGTTACACATTTTAAAATCAAAATAAATGAGAATTAAACACCCAATTAAATCATTAAGTGTCACACTTTGCTTGGTAACCGAAAATACCAACTTAAATAGCTAATTCAAATACCTAAGTGTAACCTTAGCTATAGCAAACACACTTAGGCAGCCATACACAGAAGGAGTAGCCAGAATTAGTGATTAGGAACCAAAATAGCAGATGTCACAATTCAATTAAGGAAGCCACATAACCCACTCTACCTAATTGGAGCTAAACCGAGATTAGAAAGATATTAGCCCATCCAAACAGAGCCTAAACTATTGCCAGCAACACCTGTCAGCTGTCCACAGAATAAGCAAGCAGAATTGAGGGCTGGACACATCACAATTACATGCATAAGCCATGATTAATCCTCACATGACCACACCTCTATTTAAAGGAGTGAGACTAAGGCTTAAGCACATCCAGCAAACTAACTCTAAAATTGAGAGCTGAGAAGTGAGGAATAGAGAGACCAGAGGCTATGGAAGTGCAAGAGGAAGCTGGGAACTCGAATCCAGCAGCTGGGAAGCAAGCAGAAGGCCAGAGAACGCAGATACACGCACACACACACACCTAGGAATCCACCATTCTTCAAGCTTGCCCCAAGGTTTTCAGAGGCTCAAAACTTTATTCTTTCTCTGGAAATCCAAGGTGACGTAGGGTTACCCTTCCTTTTTCATCTCAGAGTCAAAAGCATCCATCAAAGGTGATGGTATAAGGCTTTATGACCACTTCTTTCGTTGCTGCCATTTCTGAGCCCTGTATTGGGCAATGTTGCTTTAAACAAGCATAACTCTCTCGATTCTTAACCGAATTGAGCATGAAAGGTTTCAAAGGAAAGCTAAGAGAACGTACTTTACTAACTACCAATTGCATGTTTCATCGAAGGCTGCCGTACTGCTGATCATTGCCTTGGAATTTATTGCAAAAGACAGAACCCCTGTTTTCTGAAGTGTGAAATTGTGCTTCTATTTTCTGTGATTTCTGGCAAGCTGGGTTTCGAATAAGTTTAAGGCAATTAAGTAATATATCAATGGACTATAAAACAACAGAGATTAGGACTAATCACCTAATTGATGTTTTGAATCAGTAGTGAAAATCCTTAGTTTAAAATTGCAAAGTTAGGACTTTTGAAGGATGTTCTGTTTTGAGATTTTCCTTGCTGTCAAGCTCAGAACTCTCTCTTTTTCTAGTATCTATGCTATTATATGTGTTTACTGAACTTCTGAATGCCTTAAAAGTACTGAGTTTATTAAAATGAATCTGCTAAAACATGTAGACAGTCTAAAAAGGCAAAAATGGACCCTTGATGTTTCTGTCTTGGTTTTATTTGCTGATAAACTGTTGGGATTCCTTCCCTCTACTGCCTATAATATCATATGTGTTTATTAATCCCTAAGTGCCTTAAAAACACTAGATGTACTGAAGTAAAATCTTCTAAATTAGGCTAAGTTGCTCAAATAGCAAAAATGGACCTCAAATGTTTCTGCTTGAATTTCTCTCGCTGCTAAACTGCTGGGAATTTGATTTCTCTGATATACATGCTGTTATCTGCTACTCTTGAAACTTCTGAATACATTAAGATGCCAAGTTTTGGGGAAATGACACTTGTTAAATGGATTAATAGCTCAAATGGTTGAAGTAGGACATTAGTGGTTTCTGTTTTAAGTTAAGATGCTGTCAATTGAGTCAAAGCCTTGGTGTTCTGGTACTCACTCTGAGTTTAAGGTGTAATATGAGTAATGGGAGCCTAGGGGCTTAGAGTCTTGTGGATTTAGACATGGAAAAATAAGAAAAATGCCAAAGTTAGGGAAAATTGACTTAGAATGCTAAAAAAGGGTTCTGGACTTTGGAAGAACTTTTAAATCCTGGAAGATTAGGTAAGTAGGAGGCAGTAAATAAATTTCAAGGATAGTGAGGGATTGGTAAAATAAGGGAACACTTGGAAAGTAGAAGTGGGCAGGGCTGGAACCTTAATGAATTAAGAGTTGGGAGTTCTAACTTTAAAAGTTGGGTACTCTGGTTCTGGGTGGATAGGTCAACCATCCCACCCTCCAGACTCCCAAAAGAGTGATTGTAGGAGGAAAAATGACTCAAGAATGATTTAGAACAGCTTTAGTGCACCCAAACCTCCAAAGTGTAAAATTGACAAGATAGTGGCAAAATCACAGCATAAATTTCACTTCTGTACTGATATGGTTGCACTCACTTGCTGTGCAAGTCATAAATGACCCTAGCCGGGTGACGGAAAGTAATTTAGTGCTTGACAAAGGCCAAAACAGAAAAGGGCTAGTTATAGGGACCAAAGTGCAATAAAATCACTATTTTCTTACCCTGTTTAAAAAATGGGTATTCTGAGTTGTTTCAAGTTAGCCATCTATTCTTTTTGACTTATTCTGATGTCGGGATGCTTCCTACAGGGTTGGAAGAGACCAGTATGGTCTCTAGCTGTGTTTTTGACACTTGAAACCTTTTCCTTAAAGTTAAGGGTTTTTGATGCAGAAACTGGACTTCTGAACTATTTTTTATTTGTGCAAAGTGCATGCGCAAACTAAATTTAGTCCTATGAAGCTTGCTGTAACCTTGTCTTAGCTTGAAACAACCCAGACCTGAAATTGAGTCTTAATAAGGACTATTTTGATAAAAAAAATTGGAAGAAAACTCAAACTTCTTATTTTGACTCAATTTCTGGTTACTTTCTGTGGAAACCTTCTGGATGTGTGTAGTAGATGCTAAATGGTTAATTTGTGTGGCAGGATGGAGTTGAATTGTTAAGGATTGTGTTTATTTCAGTTGTTTTGAAAAGAGGACCATTTTGTTAAAACTGACCTAATTGTGGGTCAAAGTGTAATTTCTCTCTTGAAAAACAAGTTGAATCTGTTAAATGCATGATAAAGGTGATTCTGGTGAAATTTCATGGTAGTTGAATGCCTGTGTAAGAAATTATGCATGTTACTTGCTGCACAAGTTGTATTTGACTTTGTTGTTGACTTTCTTTGACTTTGAGTTGACTAAATGCAAAGTTGACCTATTTTAAGCAGTCTATTTAAGTGTGTAGCATCCAACTCTGAAATTAAGATTTAGCATGCATTTGTGAACTAATAAGCCCTGGAGAGGCAGGTATTTTAGCATGCATCTATGAATGAATGCATAATCCCTGGAGAGGTAAAAATTGTGAATAATAATATGCCTTGGAGAGGCAAGTGATTAGCAACTGAATAAACATTACCTGTGGAAAGACCTATTTTATATTATTATGATCTGTATGGAAAGGACGCACTAAGCTGGCTAGGAATGCGTCTGGGACGTAGCTGTCTAGCAACTAGTGAGGAGATAATCTATTCCGGGACTGGTGATCCTAACGTTCTAACTTTGTGCGCACACCGGGGGACACCTTGGGATGTTAGGTAATTCCTGTGCCTTATCTGGGTGGACTTTAGTTATATTGGTAATTCGGTTTTGTCCTGTTTCATTAGATTGCTTTTGATGATGGTAATGGTTTAGTCAGTTGTACATGTCTTGGAGAGATATGGTATTTGGCAATGACATGTGATGGTAAATGTACAAACTTTCAAAAGAAAATGAGTATTTTACCTGTTTAAAGCTTTCTCAGTATAATAGTATATTCTGACCCATGTGTAGAATTATCTTGTTATTGATGTTAAATAGTTAAGAACTGCATTTAATTAACTGATAATTGAGAAGTAAGTTTTTCTGTATTCTTAGTAATGCAGCTGAACCACGAATTAGTTTTTATAAAACTGGTAATCTACGTTACTGGGATTTTATATGTCACTACGTTAGTGTGTTCAGATGCCCAGGAACCTCCTGCTACTTGAGATAGAAGTGGAGCTGTTGGAAGTCCAATTCTTGGACTACTTCCAAATACTGAAGGCCGTCAACATCCTCTTCTTCTTCCCATCGGTCGACATGAACACCCCTGGGACTTAGTAAGGATGTCTGATGGGTAGCTAGCGGGGGAGCTGACTTTTTGGCTGTGACTTATGAGTCACAATTATGTTGGGACTATGAAGCTAACTATTTAGGCATGCGTGCTTCTAACTATTAAACTTATGTATGTATCTATATATGGATGTATGCGGTAGACCTAGTTTACGTACTTGCTAGAAATGCATGCAGGTTAGTACCTCACTTTATTTAAACATTCGTGTATGTGCAAAAATGAGTTTGGGAGTGCGCGAGAGTAATAAACACGTAACTTCTATTTTCTTAGGTTTAAATAACCAAACTGAGAGTAAGCGATCCTTGAGGTAGACTTGACTTTTAACACTCCCATAAGGAAAGAAAAGAAAAAAATTAGACTGGGATTTTCAGATTTACGTTTACAACGTAATTCCGCAAATAAAATCAATTAAGAAACTAGGACGTTACATTATGGTATCAGAGCACAGTTATTAGAACTCTGCTGTTTCGTAGGTAGAATAGCCTAACATGAACTGATTGGATAAACTCAGCTGATCATGACAGTTTGAGTAAACTGAGTCTATGTTTGTGCTAGGAACTCTAGACTGTTACATGTCTCCTCTATTTTCTATATTTTTCTCTATTTAAAAGTATTATTGATATTGTTCACCTTAGTGATATTCATGTTTAGCAGAAAGCTATGGCAAATAACAGGAGAGGTGCTGACAATAGGCAACCTGAAAGTGACATGATTTGTCAAATGATGCATGCATTTGAGAACATGGCACAAGCAATGAGGGACCAAGCCTCAGCAACTACCGAGGTACTCCACCTGGCCCAAGGAAATCATAATACCCCAAACAATGATCAACAAGATAATGGACACCATGAGGGGAGTAACCTGGGATGGGCTGAATTCCAGAAGGCTAGACCTCTGGTATTCAGAGGTACCTATGACATTGTTGTAGCTGAGGAATGGATGAGGGAGTTAGAAAAACTTTTCAATGTTCTCCATACCCCTGATCAACAAAAAATAGCCTTTGCAATCTATCAACTACAAGGTGAGGCTGAGTACTGGTGGCAAGGACCCAATCAGTTACTCGAGGGTAGGAACCGCCCCTTGACCTGGGAAACCTTTAAGGAAACCTTTTTAGCAAAATATTATCCGGAGAGTGTGAAAAAGAAGGACAGAAGCCTTAGACTTTGCATAGATTATAGGAAATTAAATAAGGTGACCATCAATAACAAATATCCTCTACCCCGTAAAGATGACCTGTTGAATCAGTTGCGAGGAGCGACTATATTTTCAAAAATTGACCTTAAATCCGGGTACCATCAGATTAGGGTTAACAATGAAGACATTCCTAAAACTGCGTTCAGAACACGCTATGGCCATTACGAGTTCTTAGTGATGCCATTCGGGCTAACCAATGCCCCTGCGGTATTCATGGATTCTATGAACCGCATTTTCCGACCTTACCTAGATCAATTCGTCGTAGTGTTCATTGATGACATTCTGATTTACTCTCATAGTAAAGAAGAGCATCAAGAACATCTTGCACTGGCATTGCAAGTACTACGAGAGAAACAGCTATACGCCAAGATAGAAAAATGCTTGTTTTGGTTAGAAGAAAAAGTTTTTAGGGCGTGTGATCAATAAGCAAGGCGTGGCTGTAGACCCTAGTAAGATAGAAACCTTTAGGAACTGAGAGAGACCTCAAACAGTGGCAGAAATTAGGAGCTTCTTGGGATTAGCCGGGTACTATAGGAGGTTTATTAAGGGATTCTCTGAAATTGCCCTCCCTATGACCAGATTGACCCGTAAGAACACTCCTTTAAAATGGTCAACAGAGTGCGAGAAACGTTTTCAAACTCTAAAAGATAAATTGACCACACCCCGTGTGCTTACCATACCTGACCCATCAGAGCCTTTCGGGGTATACACTGATGCCTCAAGGAAAGGACTTGGCTGTGTGCTTATGCAGAATAAGTAAGTGGTGGTGTATGCATCACAAAAACTTAAGCCAAATGAAGAGAACTACCCTACCCATGACCTAGAGTTAGCGGCCGTAATCTTTGCAGTGAAAATTTGGAGACATTTACTATACGGAGCTAAGTTTACAATCTTCTGTGATCATAAGAGCCTTAAGTACCTTTTTGATCAAAAGGAGTTGAACATGAGACAGAGGAGATGGGTAGATCTATTGAAGGATTATGATTTTTGAGATTAAGTATCACCCCGGAAAAGCCAACGTAGTTGCCGATGCCTTAAGTAGGAAATCTATTCAGGTGGCCCATTTAATAGTCGAGGAGATGAATTGATTGACAAATTTAGAGACCTAGGCTTGAATACGGTGTTGGCTGTTGAAAAATTACAGATGGGTGAGTTTCGAATAGAGTGCGACCTAAGGGCTCAAATCATGGAAGCACAAATTAAGGATGAGAGTTGCCCAACACAGGCAAGAGAATTATGCCAATCAGAGGAGGAAACCACTGGAGTTCAATGAGGGAGACCATGTATTCCCTAAGGTAACCCCAATGACAGGCATAGAAAGATCACTAAAAGCGCGAAAATTACATCTACGATTCATAGGTCCCTATCAAATTATTAAGAGAATTGGCCCGGCGGCATATCAAATAGCTTTACCCATAAAGTTGTCTTACCTTCACAATGTGTTCCATGTTTCTCAACTCCACAGATACTTTCCTGACCCTTCCCATGTACTCAAGATTGAGCCAGTATAATTCAAAGAAAATTTAACTTACCCCTCAGTCCCTGTGAAGATTCTAGAGTTTGAGAACAGGCAACTCCGGAGCAAGACCGTTCCATTAGTCAAAGTGTTGTGGCAAGATGTTTCGACACAGGAAATGACTTGGGAACGCGAAGAGGACATGAGACAACAATATCCAGCATTATTTGCAGGTATATTTTAAAATTTTGGGGACAAAATTCTAATTAGGAGGGGAGTATTGTAACATCCTGAAAATTCAAAACCTAACTTTGACTGGATTTTCTGTTTGACTTTTCTGTTTTGTGCATGACTGAGTTTGACTATGTTTATTTGTGCTTGCAAATAGGGTGAGAAACCCTAATTAGAGGAAAAGAGACTTCAAATGTAGGAAAACTACCAAACAAAGCCTAACCCAAAACCCTAGGGACTAAATTGAAAGAAAAACCTAGCTTTTACCCTCTTTGTTTTAATGAGATTAAAAGAGTAGAGAAGGCCTATTTGACCCAAGAAAAATACCCTAGGACACTCTAGAGACACCCTAAGACTTAAGTAAGGAACCCCAACATCAAGAAAAGTCCTGAATTGACACATTTTCTCCAGTAGAAATTCAGGGACTAAAACGATAGATATGAAAATTTTACAATAAGGCACCTTAGCATACTTAGAGCTCAAGGAAGCCCAATTCAGCCACCCAAAAACATTCAAACCTACCCTATTAAGTACCAGGTATATGACTTAATAGAGAATTTAAGAATTTCAGCAGGTTACACATTTTAAAATCAAAATAAATGGGAATTAAACACCCAATTAAATCATTAAGTGTTACACTTTGCTTGGTAACCGAAAATACGAAATTAAATAGCTAAATTAAATACCTATGTGTAACCTTAGCTGTAACCAATACACTTAGGCAACCATACACAGAAGGAGTAGCCAGAATTAGAGCTTAGGAACCAAAATAGCACATGTCACAATTCAATTAAGGAAGCCACATAACCCACTCTACCTAATTGGAGCTAAACCGAGATTAGCAAGTTATTAGCCCATCCAAACAGAGCCTAAAATAATGCCAGCAACACCTGTGAGCTGTCCACGGAATAAGCAAGCAGAATTGAGGGCTGGAGACCTCATAATTACATGCATAAGCCATGATTAATCCTCACATGACCACACCTCTATTTAAAGGAGTGAGACTAAGGCTTAAGCACATCCAGCAAACGTACTCCGAAATTTAGAGCTGGGAAGTGAGGAAGAGAGAGACCAGAGAGTATGGAAGTACAAGAGGAAGCTGGGAGCTCGAATCCAGCAGCTGGAAAGCAAGTAGAAGGCCAGAAAACACAGATACACACACACACACCTAGGAATCCACCATTCTTCAAGCTTGCCCCAAGGTTTTCAGAGGCTCAAACCTTTCTTCTTTCTCTAAAATCCAACGTAACGTAAAGTTGCCCTTCCTTCTTCATCTTAGATTCAAAAGCATCCATCAAAGGTGATGGTATAAGGCTTTATGACTACTTCTTTCGTTGCTGTCATTTCTGTGCCCTGTATTGGGCAATGTTGTTTTAAACAAGCATAACTCTCTTGATTCTTAACCAAATTGAGCATGAAAGGTCACAAAACAAAGCTAAGAGAATGTACTTTAATAACCCCGAATTGCATGTTTCATCCAAGGCTGTCGTACTGCTGATCATCGCCTTAGAAGTTACAGCAAAAGACAGAACCCCTATTTAAGTGTCAAATTCTGCTTCTGTTTTCTGTGATTTCTGGCAAGCTGGGTTTCGAATAAATTTAAGGCAATTAAGTAATATATAAATGGACTATAAAACAGCAGAGATTAGGACTAATCACCTAATTGATGTTTTGAACCAGTAGTGAAAATCCTTAGTTTAAAATTGCAAAGTTAGGACTTTTGAAGGATGTTCTGTTTTGAGTTTTTCCTTGCTGTCAAGCTGTGAATTCTCTCATTTTCTAGTATCTATGCTGTTATATGTGTTTACTGAACTTCTGAATGGCTTAGAAGTACTGAGTTTACTAAAATGAATCTGCTAAAACAAGTAGACAGTCTAAAAAGGCAAAAATGGACCCTTGATGTTTCTGTCTTGGTTTTATTTGCTCATAAACTACTGGGATTCCTTCCCTCTACTGCCTATACTATCATATGTGTTTATTAAATCCCTAAGTTCCTTAAAAACACTAGATGTACTGAAGTAAAATCTGTTAAAATAGGCTAAGTTGCTCAAATAGCAAAAATAGACCTCAAATGTTTCTGCTTGAATTTCTCTTGTTGCTAAACTGCTGGGAATTTGATTTTTCTGATATACATGCTGTTATATGCTACTTGTGAAACTTACGAATACATTATGATGACAAGTTTTGGGGAAATGACACTTGTTAAATGGATTAATAGCTCAAATGGTTGAAGTTGGACATTAGTGGTTTCTGTTTTAAGTTAAGATGCTGTCAATTGAGTCAAAGCCTTGGTTTTTTGGTATTCACTCTGAGTTTAAGGTGTAAAATGAGTAATGGGAGCCTAGGGGCTTAGAGTCTTGTGGATTTAGACATGTAAAAATAAGATAAATGCCAAAGTTAGGGAAAATTGACATAGAATGGTAAAAAGAGGTTCTGGAATTTGGAAGAACTTCTAAATCCTGCAAGATTGGGTAAGTAGGAGGCAGTAAATAAATTTCAAGGATAGTGAGGGATTGGTAAAAGCAGGGAACACTTGGAATGTAGAAGAGGGCAAGGCTGGAACCTTAATGAATTAAGAGTTGGGAGTTCCAACTTTAAAAGATGGGTACTCTGGTTCTGGGTGGATAGGTGAGCCATCCCACCCTCTAAACTCCCAAAAGAGTGTTTCTACAAGGAAAAACGACTCAAGAATGATTTAGAACAACATTAGTTCACGCAAACCTCCAAAGTGTAAAATTGACAAGTGGCAATATAACTGCATAAATTTCACTTCTTGTCACGACCCCCGTTTAGAGGACCGTGACCGGCACAGACACAGGGGATACCCTTATGCCTGTAAGCCTTATAACGTAATTGACATAATATCTATTATTGAAAATACATTCACATGCATTATAATATCATGGCTACACCAAAATGGTGGCCTATCCTAGGCAAGAAAATCCACGGCCAGTGCCGCTTCAGGATATAGATATAGGAAACACACATAATATATATAACCTGTGTACCGGCTACACATCCGAAGATGCTTCCTATCCTATTCACATGCCACAAATATATGTATATATATATATATTTTGAAAACAAATTTTTCCCTGTATCGCAATAAAATAAATCCTGATCTTTAAGGTGTGTGAAGCTGACAGTTCTAGATTTAGTGATACAATTTAATTGGGTACGTCTACCCTTTACTTTATGATACAATGATAAAGTAAATTAAATTACAATTACAATTTATTCACCCACTTGAACAAGTTGTGGGTCTTGGAAAGTGTTGCTCAACCCTCGTTCCACCGAGACTTCTCCGACCTGTATTTAACCTGTCTCTGTGTAGTAAAAATAAGGTGTGAGTCTTAACCACACGACTCAGTGAGAACTCTCCCATCCCCGGCGCAAGGCGGGTACCATGGCGCTGGGATTGGGAGTCATACACAACCACATGCAAAAAATAACTGGTTACTGTTAATTAGCATACATTCTTGACGACCACACAACAACAGATATCTCAGCCAACCACTCACATGAATTTAACAGATACAAGCATGCAACAGTTTATTACACGTCATCAGTCAGCAAATAAACACGTAACATATAGTGCTGGCTTTTACTTACCGATCTTCTCACGTTCAGGATATTTGAATCAAACAAGACGTTGTGGTGACGTAATCCTGTACTTCACCACTACGTTGCACCTTCAGCAATTATATACAAACACAGACAAGTTGTACATACACACGGATACTATAACATACATCTACTTAATCTCCTCCACTCTAGGGTATCTACTAGACACTACGTGGCTTTTCTACTTTGAACCCGTGCACTCGGGATACTGGCCACCACGTGGCAAAACATACTTAACCCATTCTCTTGGGTACTAGTCACCTCGTGGCAATTCTATTAATCAAACACAATCAACCTCTATCTATCAAACAACTGATCCATAGCCACCAAGTGGCACGTTCTGACCCCTCGCTGTGGGGCAACAGCTTGAGCCCACTCGTCAATTACCCAACCAGGCCACAATGGCGGACACGGCATGACGTCTCGAAGCATAGCCGCTACCACACCCTGGACCAACTCAATAGGTTGATTTCTCTTTTACTAGGTCAGGCTCACGGTTCACCCGTAGCTTCCTCCCGTGTCTCCTTACCTTAATCTCACATATTAAAAGGATTCTTTGTATCTTTCCCGAAGGATCAACAATTCCTCTCCTTGTTAATATGGACGAGTATCCTCAACAGGATATAACTCATATGCCCGTCCAGATGAACTCTCTGAACCTCAAGCTATCGTCATAGCCATATAAATCTTTTCTGGCCCTATTGCTAGGATAGGGCAATGACCATCTTCATGGTGATTATAAAACTGAGGTCTCAAGTGCCATCTGACGTTGTTCTAGTCGATGTATCACATCGCTAGCATAATCAAATACGAAACCCACCAATAACTCCTTTTGCATGATTATAATCTAAGTCGCCGTTGTGACGAGTTTTCAAAAAAAAAAACTTAGTCCTTCCGTACAAGGACTCTTGCCACCGTCGTGGGAAAAATTTAATAAAATACTTATCATGCCTCCAGAGTGTACGAGTTGGATTTGTAACACACCAATCATAGTAAACAATTACTCTCTACTCCTATGTCTTCCTATCCATGTTACTTTCCACAATCTATTTTCTAATTCTTTTATTCTTTTAGCATTCTATACCTCTAGCTAACACATCAGACAAGCAGAGAATATACATACTCATGTAATCCACATAAGCATACAACCCTAGGAGCAGAGATGAAAGAGCCCTCACCTTGGCCGCTTCACTTAGCATTCCCTTTGAGCACTCTGGTCTCCAAGGAAGTACTTGAACCCTATCACATACAACCAATTCAATCGATATCAAATTTCATCCAATTTCCTAGTTTCTTTTCTTATGACTTCTTACATTTATCCAACCCCCAAGTTCATTTACTTGGCCTATGGTCATCATTTGGTGTTCTCTTTTAGGTCAACTCAATTAATGCATAAATAAACAAGTTTACAAACTTGTTCACTCTCCAACCTCCATCAATGGAGAATTTGCCAAAGATGAAAAGTTCTAATTTTCACCAAATGTTCAAATATCATTATTCCAATTATTGGGCATTCTTACAAATCATTTAGAATACCTAAATAATTGATTTGAAGTCCATACATGCCATCAAGTTTCAGAAAATTTATAAATTCCATAAATTTTGCCAAAATTCGTATGTTAGAAACCCGAGGGTAGAAATCTCTATAGAACTCAATATTTTGGTGAGTTCTATATTCAAAAATGATCCTAAGGTGATATATTATTGATAGGTAACTCATTCCCATCAAGAAACCTATGATTTAAGAGGTGAAAACAAGATTTTGATTCTTACCTTTGGGGAAGTCCGAATTTGGAAATCCATGGAGGTTGCCCAAACTTGTTAATGCTTAACAATGGTGGAGGGAGCTTGATGAGGCAAGGAATTGGTGGGAGGAAGCAAGAAACATGGTGGAAAGTGAAGGATTTATTCACTTGTTGCTTGCCCTAAGAGAAAAAATGTGAAGAAGAGATAAAGGGAATGGAGAAGAATGGCGTGGTTCTTTTGCTGGAGAAACAGATGCTCACTTATCTTGGGTTTGGAATTTAAGGGTAATTTGGACATTTGACAACTTTTGGGGTATGGTAAAATAAATTTCTGATGGGACTTTCTTATTTAGATTTATTTATGGGTAAAAATGGGAAAGTTTAGAAATATTTGGAATATCATAGGCCTATTAAAAATATTTGTCATTAAGTCTCTTGCAGATAAAAATTTCCTACCCAGTATAATTTTTATGTTTGAAAAATTTTCAAATTTAAACTGTGAGATCAGTAAAATTCATGTAATCACATTTTAAGTAAATTATAATTTTGCGTACCGAATTTTAATATTTATTTTAATTTCTTAAATTCTCAATCCCAAACCTATTTAAATCTTAATAAATAAATAAATAAATCTTATTACATTCTATAAAAAATTATTTTTACTTTCTTTTGTCAGAAATGTGTAACATCAATATCACAATTCTATCAATTTTATATTATCCCATCAAATCTTAATTAAGTTCATTTATCTATATACATACACACAGTTATTATTTATTTACTTGTTTATTTATTATTATTCCATTATATTATGTATCACTATTTTCTTACCCTGGTTAGAAACTGGGTATTTTGAGTTGTTTGAAGTTAGCCATCTGTTCTTTTTGACTTATTCTGATGCTGGGATGCTTCCTACAAGGTTGGAAGAGACCAGTATGGTCTCTAGCTGTGTTTTTGACACTTAAAACCTTTTCCTTAAAGTTTTTTGATGCATAAACTGGACTTCTGAACTGTTTTTTATTTTTGGAAAGTCTTTGAGCAAACCAGATTTAGTCTTATGAAGCTTGTTGTAACATTGTTTTAGCTTGAAACAACCAAGACCTGAAATTGAG
This sequence comes from Senna tora, assembly GCA_014851425.1. Classification (NCBI taxonomy): domain Eukaryota; kingdom Viridiplantae; phylum Streptophyta; class Magnoliopsida; order Fabales; family Fabaceae; genus Senna; species Senna tora. The sequence goes on from CM026269.1 coordinate 15,761,461, forward strand.
TGTAGTAGATGCTAAATGGTTAATTTGTGTGGCTGGATGTAGTTGAATTGTTAAGGATTGCCTTTATTTCAGTTGTTTTGAAAAGAGGACCATTTTGTTAAAAACTGAGGAAATTGTGGGTCAAAGTGTAATTTCTGCCTTGAAAAACAAGTTGAATATGTTAAATGCATGATAAAGGTGCTTCTGATGAAATTTCATGGTAGTTGAATGCCTGTGTAAGAAATTATGCATGTTACTTGCTGCACAAGTTATATTTGACTTTGTGGTTGACTTTGTTTGACTTTGAGTTGACTAAATGCAAAGTTCACCTGTTTTAAGCAGTCTATTTAAGTGTGTGGCATCCAATTCTGAAATTGAAATTTAGCATGTGAACAGATATGCCCTAGAGAGGCAGGTATTTTAGCATTCATCTGTGAATGAAGGCATATGCCCTTGAGAGGCAAATACTGTGAATAATAATATGCCCTCGAGAGGAATGTGATTGGCAACTGAATAAACATTACCTGTGGAAAAACCTATGTTATATTATTATGATCTGTATGGAAAGGACACACTAGGCTCGCTAGGAATGCGTCCGGGACGTAGTTGTCTAGCAACTAGTGAGGAGATAATCTAGTCCGGGACTAGTGATCCTAAGGTTCTAACTTTGTGCGTACACCGAGGGACGCCTTGGGATGTTTGGTAATTCCTGTGCCTTATATGGGCGGACTTTACTTATATTGGTAAATCGGTTTTGTCCAGTTTCATTAGATTGCTTTTTATGATGGTAATGGTTTAGCCAGTTGTACAGGTCCTGGAGAGATCTGGTATTTCGCATGAACATGTGATGGTAAATGTGCATACTTTCAAAAGAAAATGAGTATTTTACTTGTTTAAAGCTTTCTTAGTATAATTGTATATTCTGAACCGATGTGGGGAAAAATCTTGTTATTGATGTTAAATAGTTTAGAACTGCATTTAATTATCTGATAATTGTGAAGAAAATTTTTCTATATTCTTAGTAATGCAGCTGAACCACTAATTAGTTTTTATAAAATTGGTAATCTACGTTACTGGGATTTTATATCTAACTACGTTAGTGTGTTCAGATGCCTATGTACCTCCTGCTTCTTGAGATAGAAATGGAGCTGTTGGAAGTCCCATTCTTGAGCTACTTCCTGATTTTGAAGGCCGTCAACATCCTCTTCTTCTTCCCCTCGGTGGACATGAACACTCCTGGGACTTAGTAAGGATGTCTGATGGGTAGCTAGCGGGGGAGCTGACTTTTTGGCTGTGACTTATGAGTCTCTCTTATTTTGGGACTAAGAAGCTAACTATTTAGGCCTGCGTGCCACTAACTATTAAACTTATGTATGTATCTATATATGGATGTATGCGGTAGACCTAGTTTGTGTACTTGCTAGAAATGCATGGAGGTTAGTACCTCACTTTATTTAAACATTCGTGTATGTTCAAAAATGATTTTGGGAGAGCGCGAGAGTTAGAAACACGTAACTTCTAGTTTTTTAGGTTTAAATAACCAAACTGAGAGTAAGCGATCCTTAGGGTAGACTTGACTTTTAACACTCCCATAAGGAAAGAAAAAAAAATTAGACTAGGATTTTAAGAGTTAGGTTTACAACCTAATTCCGCAAATAAAATCAATTAAGAAACTAGGACGTTACAATGCACCACAAGCTAACAATGTTGAGGAGCCCTTAGTGGCTATTATAACTTAAATAAATATTCTTGGTGAATCAAATGGTTGGTGGGTAGATTCTGGAGCCACTAGGCATGTTTGTTATTATAAAGATTGTTTCAAAGCTTATACACCTTATGAAAAACCTAGGGACATCATGCTTGGTGACTCCCACACTACTCAAATTTTGGGTAACGGAGATGTAGAGTTGAATTTTACTTCTGGGCGTACTCTCACTCTCAAGGATGTTCTTTACACTCCTAAGATGAGAAAGAATCTCATGTCTGCCTTTCTGCATAATAAAGCTGTGTTTAAACAGACTATTGAGTCTGACCAATATGTTTTTACCAAGGGTGGGAACTTTGTAGGCAAAGGGTATGCTTGTGATGGAATGTTTAAATTGAATCTTGATATGAATAAAATGTCTTCAAATTCTATTTATTTGACTTCTTCTATTAATTTTTGGCGTGAACGTTTATGTCACATAAATTGTAAATATGTGAAAAGAATGAGTAATTTAGTATTAATACCTAATATTGATGATAAATTTGAAAAATTTTAATTTTGTACCATGTCAAAAATTACAAAAAGACCTCATCTTGGTGTTGTGAGAAATTCTGAAATATTAGATTTAATTCATACTGATATTTGTGAATTTGATGGTCATTTAACTCGTGGTGGAAATAGATATTTCATAACTTTTATTGATGAAATTTCTAAATATACTTATGTATATTTGATGAAACACAAAAGTGAGGGTTTTGAAAAATTAAAAGTATTTTTAAATGAAGTTGAAAATCAATTTGGAAAGAAAATTAAACGTTTTCGTAGTGATAGAGAGGAGGTGAATACGATTCAAATAAGTTGAATAATTTTATTAAAAATTTGGAAATTTTTCATGAAGCAACACCTCCTTACTCACCTGCTTCTAATGGAGTAGTTGAACGTAAAAATAAAACGTTAATTAACTTGACAAATTATTCTATGTTGATGCATTCTGGCTTCCACATGAGTTTTTGTTGGCTATTCTTTAAATAGCATAACTTACAGGTTTTTTGACTTAGATAATAAAACAATTATTGAATCAAGTGATGCTATATTTCATGAAAATAAATTTCCTTATAAAATAAGAAATAGTGGGGGTCAAGAAATTATAAAATCAAATATTTATATTCCAAGCTCTTCTTATCAAGAAAATAATATTGAAAATGAAATAGAACCAAGAAGGAGTAAGAGAGCTAGAATAGAAAAAGATTTTGGCCCAGATTTTCTAGTATATAATGTTGAAGATAATCCTTTGTCTTCAAAAGAGGCTTTAGCATCACCTGTCTCAATCTTTTGGAAGGAATCTATACATGATGAAATGGAATCACTTATTTCTAATAAAACTTGGAAGTTGTGTGATTTACCTAGTGGATGTAAAGAAATTGTGTCACAACCCCAATTTGGGAGTACGTGACCGGCACGGGACTGGACTTTGCCTCCATGCCCGTAAGCCTTATCCTGTAAAACTTAAATATAACTACCTTGCTATACAATAAATATATATAGTATAATAGTAGCCACACCTCACAGGTGGCCTATATAACCTGCAGTTCATGGTTCGCTCAATACCACTTCAGCCCAGTATATAGATATATTTCAGACACACGTAATATATATCCATAGCATATTGACCGTACGCCTCAATGCGTACGATCTATCCTATTTACATGCAGCAATTTAAATTCTCATACGTATAACCTATTTTCCCCCAAAACCGAAACCTATCTTTAAGTACATGTGAAGCCGACATGTCTAGAGTAGGCACACATCAAAAGCTGTAAATATTTACACAAACTTACAACTTTAGAATATGTACAACAAAAGGAATCAAAATAACACAAAATATGTCCACCCACGCAAACAAGTGCGTTAAGGTTGGTCTGATGTCAGTGTTACTGTCCGGACGTCGATGCCTGCCTGATACCTGTATCTAAAACATTTATGGGGAAGAGTTGTGTATATATATATATATATATATATATATATATATTTACAGCTTCTGAAATGTACCTACTCTAGAATTGTCGGCTTCACATGTACTTAAAGACAGGGTCCAGTTTGGGGAAGACTAGGATATATGGTTGAGTATATAAACGTCTGCATGTGAATATGATAGATCGTACGCATTGAGGCGTACGGTCAATATGATATGGATATATATTATGTGTGCTTGCTGCATGTGAATAGGATGGATCGTACGTATTGAGACGTACGGTCAATATGATATTAATATTTACATTATGAGTGCTAATAAATATATCTGTACACTGGATTGAGCTAAAGCGGTATTGAGCGAACCGCGGATTACAGGTTAATTAGGCCACCAGTGAGGTGTGGCCACTAGTATGATATATATATATCGATTGTATAGCAGGGTAGTTATAGTCATGTTTACAGGATAAGGCTTACGAGTTTAGAGGTAAAAATCTATTCCCGTGCCGGCCACGTACTCCCGATTTGGGGTTGTGACATTCCTCTCATCTATTTTTCCCAAAATTATATATATTTTTAAGGCCAAATAATCTTAACATTAATTTTTAGGGTAACCGTCTTCGGACGGGGGAAGAAGGGTGCCTAACACCTTCCCTTCATCTGAATTAGACTCCCGAACCTAACATTTTTTGAAAATTCATTTTTACCTCACTTTTGAACCTATTTTTCTTTTTTCAAATTTTGATTGAAAATTTGGTGGCGACTCCCGTCGAAGGCTCCGGTCTTCACTGTTGGCGACTCCGTTGGGGACTTTTTATTATAGAGTCAAGCCCTTTACTTTTAAAAATTAATATTAACATTATTTGTCCTTCCCTATTTGTTTGTATATATCTTTGTATGTTTGTGGTTCCTTTGTTTCTTCTATTTCTCTGCAGAGTTTCCACCTCCAAGTGGAAGGGAAGGGTAGCTAGGGTGCTCCAAAAATTCACAAATGCACTATTTATATTTATTTCGCCCCACAAATTGGCTCCTATACTCGGAGCACGTCCAAATAAGTTAGAATGGGATATGAGAATCTTTCCCTGTTGGGCTTAGGCCTACAGAGGTTGACCTATCTATCATACTTACGTTGTTACTTGCCTTAAGGGTTGATCCGCGCAGAATTCTCTGTGACAGGATCCTCTCTAAAGTCATGATCTCTACCTTTGGTAGGGGCAATCTAAGGGCCTTTTTAAGGTATCTAGATCCCAAGCCAAACCATGTGCAAGTTGACCTTAAAAACCTACCGAAACCAGGTCAGCCAATTTTAGGGACCTTAAGAGCCTAACCTATAGGAAACAAGGAGGAAAAATCCTTGCATCACACGCATTGCATACCATACATTCTTTATACTGTTTATAAAAAATTTGTTTTATTAAATATACTAACCTTTTTTTCCTTTTTTTTCTTAGAGTAAAGATCATTATTTCTGCTTTTCTTTCAAAAAAACTTTTGAAATGGCATCAGATCATGTTACGGTCTTTTATTCTCCTACAAGCCTAGCCCTCACTGGGAGGAGAGTCCAAGTCAAGATTCAAGCCAATGCAGTGGATGACTTGATCAGGATGAGGGAGTACTTGCCAAGGGATGAACTCAGGAAATTTTGAGGCCGGTATGGGTATATCTTAGACCTTCTGGATATAAAGGTCATGGAAGAAGCACTACAAGCTCTCCTCCAATTCTGGGATAACAAACTGAGGGCTTTTGTGTTCCCTGATTTTATGCTATCCCTAGTACCCGAAGAATATGTTGGGCTGTTAAAAGACCCGCTTCTCCCAACGAGCCAAGTATATAGATTCTCAGGGACTCTTCCAATACAAAAAGAGATCGCTGACTTGCTCGGGCGACCTGAGAAGAAGGCCGTCATCAGGAATCACGCCCAAGGGGGAACCCTCTCCGCTAAAGTCCTCTTAGAACACATGGAGGCAATTAGAAGGAAAGGAGATTGGACGACATTTGGGAGGACTCTCGCTTTGGCAGTTTATGGACTAGTCCTTTTTCCCACCACTCTTGATGTAGTTAACTTTTCCCACCACTCCGTGCCCGCTATTCTAGCAGAAACTGTGGGGTCCCTTACCTATTGTTAGGCGAGGAAGGGAAAGAAGCTACAATGTTGTCTTCAGCTTCTGACGGTTTGGCTAGCCAATCATATTTTTTGAAAAGGATATTCTACTGGAGGAGTTCTGGATGTGGGTCATCATCCCCTCTGAGATTTTTCGCAACGTGAAGGGCTTTGATTATACAACTCTGGCTCACAAGGTCTTGTGGGATCAGAATGGTGGGTACACTTTATCATGCAAGTTGAAGAGAAAGAAGTTCGTTTGAAATTAATTTGGTGGCTAAGTGAGGAGGAACTATAGAGTTGTGGTCCATTCCTCAACGTACCATTGGTAGTACCAAGATTTGCAACCAACAACAATCCGTCCTTAGCACAAAATGCACCCGCATAGGAACTAGTGCGTTCGTTCTTACATTCCCTCAGGGGACCTGATTCTATACACGACAGCACCATCTTAAGAGCTTGGGACAACATGTGATTCAAAGGAAAAGCTGAGTTGGGAAGCCGAGGACTTGCGCCAACAGGTGACTTCAGTGCCTGGTTAAAGGAAATGATCAATGATAAAGTGATGGAGAGATTTGTGCCATTAAATCCTCTCTTAGGGAATGATCAAATGAAGATTGAAAAGGCGCTAAAAAGGAAGATTGATGAACACAAAGACGCATTGGAGAACCTCGAAGCTCAAAGAGACAGAAAAATCAAGGCTATTCGCGAAGTAAAGAGGGAGTACGTTAATGTGAGGGCAAACAGTGAAGATGTTCTCAAGAATTCTCCTTTTCTGACTGAGAATAGGAATCTCAAGGAGGCAAACTATAACTTGAGAAATGAGGTAGCCAAGAAAGAAGGAGAATGGAAGGAACACATGAATGCTGAACTCCAAGTCAAGGAATCCAGAGCGCAAGCACTAAAGGCCCGCGTCAGGGAACTAGAAGCCCATAATCAAGAGCTGCAGGCTCAGTTACTCAACTATAACCCAGCAACTCAAGAACAACTCAACAGGGCATTGCTCTAGATACAGGCCATGAGTTTGGCAATAGAAAGCCTACAGGAGAAGTGCAAAGCAAGAGAATAAGTCATGAAAGAACTCGAAAGTGAGATAGAGCCATGGAAGAAGGATACAATTAGATTGCATAACAAGATCGATGAAATGGCTCAACTGATCAATATGTTTGTCTCATCCTTCATTGACGCCTTCAAAAAAGTGGAATGACGAATTCACTTGCCTCACGTCCCGCCTGAACTTGAAGAGCTTATAGTATTCGGCTGTATCTTAATCAACAAATTGAATGCGATGCTAAGCATGTAGCGTAGGATAAAGGTCCAGGATGGGTGCACGATAGGCTCATAGCTTTTGTAGTACCTTATCAACTTTTCCCATCATTGAATCTTATATTTATGAATGAGAAATAGGATGTTCTGATTGCCACATTAATCAATAAAAATTCTTATTTTCTTTCTTATTTGTGTTTTATTTAATGATTATTTCCCTTTTTGTTTCTTTTAATAAAAATGGAGTTACATTAATTTCAGTAAATGGCACCTAAAATCCATGCAACTAAGAAACCAGAGAATGTTCGCACCCAGTTGGAGGAAAGAAGGAACGCACTAGACAAACATGAGCTGGAGTTCCTTAGACAGGAAAACAAGATCATCAAAGCAGAAATGGCAGCACAAAGGCGCTCGCATCTGAAAAAAGAAAGGGAACTCCGCCGAGAGGCAGAGAAATATCGTCAAGAAAATCTGGAGAACAAGCAATTGGCATCCAACTTCCACCGAGCATACTGTGAGATGTGCCGTTGGGAATATATAGCCAAACTTCAGAGGTTGCATCTGGAAGTGCAGGTAGAAAAAGAAGCTGCCAAGAAGTAGATGTGGGGAAGTTTTAAAAAGAAATGTATGAAAGACTCCTCGTAGGAAACAATGTTAGAAGGAGCATTTTTTGAGAATAATACTTTCATAAATGAATAAAGTTTCCTATTCTATCTCTACTCTGCATCTCTCGCTCACTCAAAAGTTCAAGTTGGTTGGCCACAATAAGTGCATGATGGACATAGTTCTCATAGCAAACTATCAACCTTCTTCCCTATTGGGTTCTCTAACTCATAGAGGGATTGAAGGTGGATTTTAGGTGCTAAATTACTAATATTAAATAACTCAACTAAAAAATGAATTTAAAATTACTAAAGGAATTTGGTCTCGCAGGATTTTCAAAATAGCGCAATCAAGCCATCAATATACTCGAACTCAGAGAGCGCAAATGGATTCCCATGCAGCTGAATCCGCATTAAAGCTAGCCGAAATGGAGAAAAGTTTGGATGTAACTAAGTCCCCAATAGCAACGTTGAATGGCAAGATAGATCAAATTCTGGCTTTCATAGCCGGAGGCCATCAAGAACAGGGAGAGGGCTCAGACAAAGCCTTCAAAGGAAAGAAGATTCCTCATATCATAATCCCTGAAAACCGTGAGGAGGAGTATGTCGAGGAAATACCAGTGGAAGAATCACCCAAGATCAATGAGTCGAAAGCAAACGAGGGTGTCTCTATCAATGTGGCTGCAGTCATAGCTGCCTTGAAGGCCCAACAAGACAAGCAGAATCAAGAAAAAGAAGACAGAGACACAATTAAAGAACAAATAGAGAAACAAGTGAGTCGTGTACTCAAAATGGCCACGAGGGTTGAAGACGAAGATGAAGTTGCCTTGTTCAGCTTCCCTAAAATTCAAGTCCCCCCTATGTTCAAGCTTTCGCTCTTTGAAAAGTACGATGATTTGTCAAACCCAGACCATCATGTCAAAGGATATTGTGCCACCATGGCATCCTATAGCTCTGAACCGGCTTTCTTGCTTGCTCATTTTAATAACAGTCTGAAAGGGGCCGCATATAAGTGGTTCATGAGGCAAGAGAATGAGACTATGAAGTCATGGGCCACCATGTGAAGAGCCTTCCGCAATAATTTCAAGCACAATATTCATAGCGAGATGACAAGAGAAAGTATGATAGCTCTAAAAAGGAGGACCAATGAAACTTTTCGCGAATATGCTTCTAGATGGAAAGAAGCCTCAGTAGATGTCCAGCCTTCAATGAGTAAGAGAGAGACCTGTCGCTACTTTGTCAAAGCACTGGGTGACCCAGCTTACGAAGTTTTGGCAATTTTGCCACACCAGGACTTTGCTGACCTGGCCACTATAGGAGAAGATATCGATGCAAGAAGTAAAGAGGTGCCCCCACCCAAAAAGAGCTTTACTCCTAACTATGGGAAAAAGAAAGAAGAAAAAACAAACTATGTGCAGAATACCCCAAAAACATTCTCAGTCAATGCTATAGGGAATTCGGAGACTTCCCAACAGAATTAGGCACAAAAGGGCAACAATAGGGTAAGCAATCGGGATAGGGATTTGCCCGAGTTAGGCCTCACACGGACGGAGCTATTCGAGCACCTGAAAGAGCAGCAGATGATGTGTCCTCGGCCCAGCAAGTAAACATGTAACATATAGTGCCGGCTTTTACTTATCGGTCTTCTCACGATCAGCATGTTTGAATCAAACAAGACTTTATGATGACGTAATCCTGTACGTCACCACTCTGCTGCACAATCAACAATTATATGCAAACACAGACAATTCTTTAAGTACACGCAGACACTATAACATACATCTAATTAACTTCCCCCACTCTGGGGTATTTACTAGTCACTACATGGCTTTTCTACCTCGAACCCGTGCACTCGTGTTGCTAGCCATCAGGTGGCAAAATATACTTAACCCATTCACTTGGGTACTGGTCACCTCGTGACAATTCTATTAGTCAAACACAATCAACTTCTATCTATCAAACAACTGATACGTAGCCACCACGTGGCACGTTCTGACCCCTCGCTGTGGGGCAATAGCTTGAGCCCACTCGTCCATTACCTAACAAGGCCACATGGTGGGCATGGCACGACGTCTCGAAGCATGGCCACTGTCACACCCTGGACCAACTCCACAGGATGATTTCTCTTCTGTAAGATCAGACTCACGGTTCACCCGTTGGTTCCTCCCGTGTCTCCTTATCTTGGTCTCACATATTAATAGGATTTTTTGTATCTTTCCCGAAGGATCAACAATTCCTCTCCTTATTAATATGTACAAGTATCCTCAACAGGATATAACTCATATACCCGTCCAGATGCACTCTCTGAGCCTCAAGCTATCGTCATAGCAATATAAATCCTTTCTGACCCTATTGTCAGGATAGGGCAATGACCATCGTCATGGTGATTATAAAACTGAGGTCTCAAGTGCCATATGACGTTGTTCTAGCCGATCTCTCACATCGCTAGCATAACCAAATCCGAAACTCACCAATAACTCCCTTTGCATGATTATAGTTTAAGTCACCGTCGTGACGAGTTTTCAAAATAAAAAGTTAGTCCTTCCGTACAAGGACTCTTGCCACCGTCGTGGAAAAGATTTAATAAAATACTCATCATGCCTCCGGAGTGTATGAGTTGGATTTGTATCACACCAATCATAGCAAACAATTACTCTCTACTCCTATCTCTTCCTTTCTAAGCTACTTTCCACAACCTATTTTCTAGTTCCTTTATTCTTTTAACATCCTATACCTCTAGCTATCACATACCAGACAAGTAGAGAATGTACATACTCATGTAATCCACACAAGTATACAACCCTAGGAGCAGAGATGGAAGAATCCTCACCTTGGCCGGTTCACTTAGCATTCCCTTTGAGCACTCTGGTCTACAAGGAAGTACTTGAACCCTATCACATACAACCAATTAAATCGATATCAAATTTCATACAATTTCCTAGTTTCTTTTCTTATGACTTCTTACATTTATCCAACCCCCAAGTTCATTTACTTGGCCTATGGTAATCATTTAGTGTTCTTTCTAGATTAAACACAATTTAATACATAATTAATTAATCTCACAACCTTGTTCACTCTCCAAGCTCCATTAATGGAAATTTTGCCAAATATGGGAAGTCCTAACTTTCATCAAGGGTTTACATATCACCAACCTAACCATTGGGCATCATTCCAAATCATTTAAAATATCTAAACATATAATTTAAAGTTCATACATACCAACAAGCATCAAGGAAATCCACAATTTCCAAAATTTTCTCCAAATTCGTAGGTCATGAACCATAGAGTAGAAATCTTCATAAAACTCAATATTTGGATGATCTCTATGCTAAAAAATGATTCTAAGGTTATATACTATTGATAGATAACTCATTTCTAACAAAAAATCTATGATTTAAGTGGTGGAGACAAGATTTTAGTGACTCACTTTGAGGAATTTCGATTTTTGAGTTTGTGGGAGATTGCCCAAGCTCCTTGATGCTCAACAATGGTGGAGGAAGCTTGAGAGAGTCTTAGATTGGTGGTAGGAAGCAACAAATCTAGTTGGAATGTGAAGATTTTGCAAAATCTTCCATGCCCTAAGAGAGAGTTGGGATGAAGAGGAAGAAGATGAGTGGAAGGGAAGTGGCGTGAGAATGCTCCTCTGGAGTTAAAAAAAATGTCTTCTAATGAGTTGTTGGGAGTTAAAAAAAATGTCTTCTTAAGGGGGGAAGATTGTAATACCCGGGAAATTTTTCGAAGCTTGGAATAAAATAAAAAGAGAAGGAAAAGAAGTAGAAATTTAATTTCTGGATCATATTCAGGACCTAAGGAATGGGAAACCTGAATTAAATGGGGAAAAGAGAGTTGGGAATATTTTTGGGTATTTACAAATTGGGATATAAGAGAAAATAAAAATTTAATTTGAAAGAGGAGGATTTAATTAGGGATATATATTTTTTTACCTCTTCTTTAATATAATAATAATTATTGTTATTTAGTTATTTATTATTTATTTTATTTATATATATATTTTTTATAATAGAAAGGGAGGAGGTTGGTGGAGGAAAGAATAAATAAAAGGGGGAGAGAGGGCATACATGAGTGAGATAAGAGAAAGAAGAAGAAAGAAAGGGAGAGAAAGAAGAGAGAGAGAAGGAAGAAGAGGCGTAGAGGAGAAGAAGAAGAAGAGTTGGGGTTCGCTGGAAAAGTGACCGGGGAGAGCTAGCCGACGCCGAAAAAAGTCACCGTAGCTCGGGTACAACGTCTCCTACACCTCCCTCCAATCGAATCAAATGTTGGTAACCCCAATTTCATTCGAAACCCTCAATTTCTCCATTTTTAGGGATTTTTTCAATCCACCTTTCATTGGATTGTTTCGAGGGTAGATTGAGACCTAGAAAGTGTTCTTGAACACTTAGTTGGGGTAAGAATCAAGAGTATACCCTTGGGTTTAGCCGAATTCGAATTTGGAAGGATTTGGGGTTGAAATTTTAATTATTCATAAATTGAGGAAATTATTCATAATTAGGAATTGAGCTTGGATTTGAGTAAATAGGCTTGGATTGGTATTATTGAAATTATATTGTTAAAATATTAGCTTAACATGACCCGTGAAGAGCTGGCCCGAGGTTACTAAGGTTGAACCTTGACGTTAACATGCCGGATCCCTGCTCGGATTGCCCAAATACACTTTAAGGGTGATTTGAGGGCTCCAAACCTCTTCTTTTCAATCTTAAACACCCTAGAATAATTCTAAATATGCTATCAAGCATCAAGAATTTTTTTAGGTACTTTCTTGTTTCTCAAGGATGGAAACTTGCGGAACAATAAAGTCCAAAATTTAAAATGGCAATTTAATTCCTTCGTAATTATTAGGAAACCTTAAGTAGGATAATTTAGAAGCATATCGAGGTTTAGTAACTCAAATCCAAGGCTCCAAAATGAATTCAAGGTGAGAGATAGTTGTACGAAATCAAATGTCAAGCACTTGAGAATCTCATGGAAGAGAGGGAAGACGGATAAGATCAAGAACTCGGTTCTTGGCGATTTCTAGGTGCCTATTTAGGCACGAGCATACGATACGCATATGAGTTGCATATAGTTAAGATTGTTAACCACGTGAATGCAATTGTTAGGAAACCACGATTAGTCCGGAGCGGGAGTTACTCCATGACAAACACAGGGAAGCCGTCCAGGTGAGGGGTTTCCCATCCTTGCCCTATAGGGTTGATTGAGGATGTGGATATGTGGTTTGCCTACTTGCCTGTTTGTCAGAACTATTTAGTGGTTAACATGCTATTGTTGTTCCTAAACTGTTATATATGAAAGTATTTGTATATGTGTGTTTGACTACAGGTGAAGAGATACAGGAGGGTATCCATGTGATGACATGAGATACGCCGAACAGTACGAGCAAAGGGATAAGTTGTTGATTGAGTCCAAGGTTTGGTTTACCCTATTAATTAGAAACCAATTAAAGAATTTGTATAAAAGCTATTAGTAAACGTCAACGTTTTGTGGTAATTGAACTTAGGAAAAACCTTAGGGCTAGGTTATGATCTAATCAAGGGTATGGGTATTATATAAGGATTAAAACGATCTCATAAATTGATTAGTGAGTCAAAGGGAGGTTCACACTACCTAGGTAAAGTCAGTCTAGGATAGTAATGGGTAGATAGAGTTAGAATCCCAGCTGAAGGCTCGAGAAGAGAAACAAGTCAAAAAAGATTGCCCGTTGACGTCATTACCCTAGCCTGGCACTAGGGTCAGTTAAAGATTAAAATATTTTCCCGATGAGGCCATTGCCCTAGCCTGGCACTAGGGTTAGTTAAAGATTAAAATATTTGCCCGATGAGGCCATTGCCCTAGCCTGGAACTAGGGTCAGTTAAAGATTAAAACATTTGCCCGTTGAGGCCATTGCCCTAGCCTGGCACTAGATTCAGTTAAACATTAAAAGAATTTGCCCGTTGAGGCCATTGCCCTAGCCTGGCACTAGGGTCAGTTAAACATTAAAAGAATTTGCCCGTTGAGGCCATTGCCCTAGCCTGGTACTAGGGTCAGTTGAGTGATTTACTGTTTTCAAATTATATGTTAAAAGTGTTTATTTGTTTATGAAAAGCATGATAGAGGATCATGATCCGTAGGTTTATCCATGGTTTTATGTTATATTAATATTGCCTGATCGTAATATAACATTTGATAAACTGGATTTTCATGCGCATGTGATTATGGGTGTTTCCCTTTCCCCAGCTGTAGTGGTACTCGCCACTACGCCAAGGACCGGAAGCTTCTCACTGAGTCTGTTTGACTCACTCCCTCTGCTTCAATGTTTCAGATACAGGTATCGGGCAGGCATCGACATCCGGACAGTGATACGGACATTAGACCATCCTTTACGCACTAGTTCACGTGTGTGGACACTTTTTGTTATTTTGACTTTTTCGGTTGTACATATTATAAGTTGTAAGAGTTGTGTATATATATTTACAGCTTTTGATATGTACCTACTCTAGAATTTTCGGCTTCACATGTACTTAAAGACAGGGTCTAGTTTGGGGATAAACTACGATATATGTATGAGTATATAAACTTCTGCATGTGAATAGGATAGATCGTACGCATTGAGGCGTACGGTCAATATGACATATATATATATATATATATATATATATATATATATATATTATGTGTGCTTGCTGCATGTGAATAGGATCGATCGTACGTATTGAGACGTACAGTCAATATGATATAAATATTTATATTATGTGCGTTGACATATATATCTAAACACTGGACTGAGCTGAAGTGTTATTGAGCGAACCACTAATTGCAGGGTAATTAGGCCACCAGTGAGGTGTGGCCACTATTATGATATATATATTGATTGTATAGCAGGGTAGTTATAGTTATGTTTACAGGGTAAGGCTTACGGGTTTAGAAGTAAAAACCTATTCCAGTGCCGGTCATGTACTCCCGATTTAGGGCCGTGACAAACTTGGTATCAGAGCCTGGTTTTTCTTTAAGTCATATGAAGCCATTGGTATGACCGGGTGTCGATTTAACCTTCATTGTAATTCACCTTTCCCAGAAAGCTTCGTACTTGTTTTTCTATAGTTGGGGGCAGCATTTCTCTAATGGCTCTGATTTTATCAGGGTCGACCTCGATTCCCTTTCGACTCACGATAAATCCTAGGAGCTTTCCAGACTGGGCTCCGAAAACACACTTGTTGGAATTAAGTTGTAGTTTAAACTTCCTAAGTTTATCAAACAATTTCCTCAGAACCTTGACATGACTTTCTCCTTCTGCTGATTTGACCACCATATCATCTACATAGACCTCTACCTCTTTGTGGATCATGTCGTGGAATAGTACCACCATGGCTCGTTGGTATGTTGCCCCCGCATTCTTGAGTCCGAATGGCATAAATTTATAACAATAAGTCCCCATTGCATAATGAAGGTAGTCTTGGACTTATCTTCGGGATGCATAAGTATATGATTGTAGCCTGAGTATCCATCCATGAATGAATAGCGGAAACTTCCAACGGTATCATCCACCAAGACATTGATATGTGGAAACGGGAAGTCATCTTTAGGGGAAGCTTTATTCAGGTCCCTATAGTCGACACACATCCGGACCTTCCCATCTTTCTTGGGGAAGGGAACTATGTTAGCCATCCACTCCGGATAAACTGATACTTCTAGGAAACCAGCGTCCCATTGTTTTTGTACTTCTTTTATCTTGAGGGACATATCGGGTTTCATGCGCCTTAATTTTTGTTTCTTTGGTTCCATGTGGGGGAACGTCTGTATTTTGTGAGACGCCATCCCTGAATCGAGTCCCGGCATATCCTGGAATGACCATCCAAACACATCTAATATTCTTTTAATAATGAGATTAGTTCTTCTCTTTTTGGATTAACCACGATTTTTACTTCCTTTTTGTCCCTTTTAGTCCCCAGGTTTATGAGTTCGATTATTTCATGGTGTGGGACCATTCCTTTTTCATCTAATTTGACAATTTTAGCGAAAATAGGAGGGGCATCCTCATCATCAGAGTCGTACTCATTTTGCATATGTTTGTTATCCCGAGATTCGTAAAAACTAGGAATCGCTGAATTGGGCAGGGTCTCGGAGAATTCTAATTCCCTGAGGGCACAGAAAAATGTTAATTAAGAAGGGAAACAGAAAAGGCTAGATAGAAACGCATATCAACAATCTTTTAGTAAAATATGCAAGCCATTTTTTTTTGCAAAGTTGATAAATAGCAACAGATAAGCTACTAGATGCATTATTCTTTGGTATAAGCTTAGAGCTCGACTTTAGACCAATTACAATTCACGCTTTACTTGGAACTATGGATTACTAAGACCCAGTCAGCTTCCCAAATCCCTAGGCTAGCTCCTTTCGCAGTACGCTATATGAGGGGGCTGCAGCTCCTAGCTTCTTCCTCTTCAATGGCTAGGACGTGATCATCCTCCTTAGTTGTTTTAGCGGGCACGAACTCTTGGGTTAAAGGAAGATATTTCTTTTGACCATCCTTGCTTCGCATTGCTTTAGTGTACCCTAACCCAACCAGAGCCTCCCGTTCTCTTGGTTCAATGCATCGTGGCATTCCAGTCAGCGCGAGGCCTAGGCCGCGCCCCTGTAGATAGCCATGCCTTGCCATAATTTTTGTGGCTACACTGTTAATTTGGAAAGTTTCTCAAGGCTTTTCTTCTATCTCCAAACCTTGAAAGGAGGGTTCCAATGCTTCCTCGGTACTGTCGATGAAAGGCACAGGGGAGGGATGACTTATCAGCATGCTTTCTTCTCCCTTATTGGTGATGATTCTTCCTTCTTTGAGGAACTTGATCCTTTGGTGAAGAGTAAAAGGTACAACTTTGGCCTCATGAATCCAGGGCCTCCCTAATAACATGGTGTAGGCTGCATCCACCTCTATAAGTTGGAACATGTCAAAGGTGAAGGGCCCTATTTCAATAGGGAGGATGACCCCTCCCATGGCTTCCCTTCTAGTTCCATGAAAGGCCCAAACAATCATATTACTAGCATCGATGCGTGTTGATTCAATTGGAAGCTGTTGGAAGGTGGCGATGGGCAGGACATTCAAGGTGGATCCTCCATCTATGAGGACTTTTTCTATTGTGAAGCCATAGAATTTAACAGTGATGTGTAAGGCCGTCATGCCTGGACAAATTTCCTCCTCTGAGAAGGAAATGATAGACGCGTGTCTAGCTGCGTCTACTAAATTCACCATTTTCTCTGGCGTGATTTCCTTCGGGACATGTGTGTCGGCCAATGTTTTCTGGAGAGCCTGACGATGTCAATCAGAATTTAGCATAAGGGCGAGCATGGAGATTCTAGATGGCGTTTTCCTCAAGTTCTCCACAATGTCATAATCACGTTTATTGACCACGCTC
>CM026269.1:15778586-15880869 GCA_014851425.1 Senna tora
CGCATCGGGGCTACTCGTGTGGTGTGGCCGGCCTGTACTGACTCACCCAAATTCTTGCAGCACCTCTCAGCTGGAAGGAAGCAAGCTCGGCTAATTCTTCTCCAGGGCATCTCAGCACTCGCCCTATACGGACCATATCACAGAGGAAATGTTGAGGATCCTCCTTCTCATCAGTGCCGCAATAGGTTGGTGGGTTAAGCTTCAGGAACTTAGCCACCGGTAATTCTCTGCGAGCTCCCCTTTGCCCTCGGGTACATCTCTTGGTAACCATACTCTCCCCGGTTCTTCCACCACTTCAATTTCCTGATCTAGTGGAATCTCTTCTTCATTAGCAGCTAACCGCTGCACTTCTTGCTGTATTTGTTGCCTCATCTCTGCCCTCAGCTCTTGAAACCCAGCAGTTATCATCTCAGCAATAGATAGGGCACCAGTTTTGGGTTAGGGCTCCAGCGATTGACGCCTAATCTCTCTTCCCTGATTATCCCTCCCTCGGCCACGAGCACGACCTCGAGGTCGGTCCCGTGGAGCACCTCTCTCGACCTGCGCCGATGCTCCATCAGAAGTCTCGGGGTTTCTTCCACCCCGTGTAGTCGTTCTAGTTCTTGGCGGCATCCCTGTACTGCATAAGGATTTAAAATTCCATGAGACCCCTATCATATCATAATTAGGAAAAGAATTTTAGAAACGAAAACTGACACAATTTCCTGGATACTCCCGCAAGTGCCCGCTTAACTCCGGCGTTATGCCCGGGATCATAACGATGGTTTAAGCTGACACCCGGTCATACCATAGCTCCACAAACTTGAAGAAAATAACCAGGCTCTGATACCAACTTTGTCACGACCCCCACCCGGAGGCACGTGACCGGCACAGACAGAGGGCCTAACCCTGAGTCTGTTAGCCTTAACACCTATTTCATTTAACTATAATTCCCATTCGCATACACACATTATCAATATATATGGCTCACATCTCCTGTGTGGCCTATCTTACACATGTAATCCACAGCCAAGTGCTGCTTCAGTTTATATGTATACTCAAACACACATAATATATATATTATATCTCTCATATACGTTACCACACACTCCGGGTGTGACATATCCTATTCACATGCAAATTCGTATACATAATAATAAGTCCCCCAAAATAATCCTGTCTTTAAGTATGTGGAGCTGACAAGTCTAGAGTATAATAACCACAAAGTGTAATCAATTCATTACAATAGCTTTGGCACTATAAGACTTAACCCATCGTCATGGTCGGTTGGATTTGAAATTTAGTAATTTAAAAACAAGGTTTCCTCAATGCCACGTCGAGACAACAATCGATGTCATGACCTTTTTAAAAAAATAGCTTGGGCTTGACGTCACGTGAGGATACCGGCCATCGTTATGGCATGTTCGAAGAAAAGGAAATCTAGTCATAGTGCATACCAAGGACATTGAGGGTTTACACTAATGTTGAGTACCTATACGCTCGGTATCTTACATCAATACGCATGGGCACACGACCCATTCCGGGACCGTATCCACGGAATGTTGTGTTCGGTGGCGCACCCCAGCACCAACCCGCTGAGGTGTCCATCTACATCGGCACTTTCCGGACCATCATCTCGGGAATCCCGCATGGTTCAATCCGGACCAACTCAACGGATTAACCAACTAGTAATGGCGGCATACTCCGGACCGGCTCAACAGAGTATCCACAAGTGTATATATACATGAAGGCAATTTCGAACCTTACCCGACGAAATGCCAACATGAAGGCACTTTCCGAACCTGACCCGACGGAAAGCCCTTACCCTTGGTACCATACATGTTATTGCCATAATTCTTGGGTCAAGCACATATGTGTGCGGAATTCTTCATCGTCACCCATATGTACTTGATCCACCATATTTCCACTTTAACAATCACAAACAATTCATTGTACAAAATTGCAGCAATCGCCAATATGATGACAGAGTATTAATAGCAAGCATAAAATTAAATGTTTACAACCATTCACGTATAAACAAGCCCACAAATCAAGGTTAACATACAACCCTTGGGGCTAGGATGGAAGGGTCCCTCACCTGGACAACCCCAAGTGTGCCTCTCTGAGCAACTCCGTTCTCGGGTGCCACGCGGTGCCCTAAAATACATTCATACATAACAACATTCATCTCAATTCCACATCATTACTCAACTTTGATGCACATGCATGATGGGGGAGCCTAAGATTGCCAAGAGCCGCACTCTTGGTCTCTCAAGATCCCTCTCTCTCTCTATCTTTGAGAGTACCTGAAGGTTTGGTACCTTTTACTCATCCTCCTCACTCACATTGAGTGTGTGTGGAGCATTGGATTTGAGTAATTAACTTCAACTTATCCTAAACTCCTATTTTAGGAAACTTTAGACAACTCAAGATAGAAGTTTGAAGACTAAGGTGAGTGGTTCTTGTTGGTCAAGGAGTTTTGACATCTTGAGAGGTAAGAAATCATTTTTTAACTCATTTGAGATCAAGGAGAGTGATTTGAGTTTCCAATGGGAGGTAGACACAAAAATTTAACCCTTTTTAATCATAGGAAAAATAACCATGGAAAATAGGGAAGAAAAATAAACTTTTCAAAACTAAAAATCTGGCAATGTGTGGAAATCCATCTACTGAAACTTTATTTGAATTTATTAGGCTTCAAAACCTATCTCATTGCGTAGAGGACGGAAAAACGTTGAAAATCGATATATGGTTTACGAAAAACGGACACCGGACGAAGAAGTTATGCCCATTTGAAGAAGGGCTCGCTGCAGTGAACAAATCTGCTCGATGCAGCGAACAGAAGTGTTGCTTTTGCTCGCTGCAGCGAACCAAGCCTGGGAACTTCGTATTTTGGTGTTCTAACCTCTCTTCCTTCGATTTTTGGGTGTCCCAAAGCATAAAAACTTGATATAAACATTAAGTGTTGGTTTCCTAAACTTATGCATCATTTATAACAGCAAAACAACACCTAATAACCAATCAACCATCAACATTTACGATTTGGGGAAAAATGGGTTCCATGAATCCTAACACCACGACCTCCATTTCCGGCCATCTCCGACTACCTAGCCGTGTTTCCTACTACCAATGGATGTTCAAGAACATTCATTCCTCCTCAATCAAGCCCCCAATCAAACCCATCCTCACCCATGAACCCTAAATATGAGATGAGATGAATTTGGAGAAAGAGTTGAAGTTTTGATTCTAACTAACCTTGAATGATGTTGAGGGGATATAAAGGATGTCAGATGTGTTCTCCGGTGAGCTTCTCCGGTTGTGGTTCGCCGGATTCCGGTCACTTAGGCTCTCTTCCACCTTTCTCCCCTTTGCCCTAGCGTGTCTCCTCTCTTGCTTCTCTTTTGTTCAAGCTGAAAATGGTTTGGGTGGGAGTGAGGGCTCGACATATAAGCTGAAAAAAATAAAAGGGAGGGTTCCAAATTTTTAACCCCACTTCCACCTTTTCCTTTCACTTAAATCCCCCCTTATATTTTACCCTTTACAAAATCCCTCCCCTCTTTTCTTTTAAAAAAAAAATTCTACCTCTATTTTACCAACAAATTTTTTTTCCAGATATCACACCAATGCGTTCATATTTCACCTAAGTCAAGCAACCATAATCGAATGTTTTAATTCAAATCAAACGAACAAACAATTTAGCAAAATCAATTCGAAAATAAGTCAAGAGAGTAAATGAGATTAAGAGCTCTTATGATTGTAGTTTCACCTAGCACTTCACTAATGGAATTAAGTCATTTTTTCACTACTCAATTCATTTGTTTGGTGTTAGTCTTAGCCCTATTTTCGTTATATGAATCTTCCAATCCTATATAATTTCTACCTCTATAATTAAACTCCACATATGCCTATGGAAGTCTAAGTTCAAGAGATGCATTAAGTTCAAGCTAAATCCAACTCCTCAAGGCCCTTGGGTATATACCTATCCCTTGGGCAAATCAAGTTAATCAAGAATAATCAACATCGATCAAGAAGTATTCAACTCAAAGACTAAATTTATTGGTCATTTCCCAACGAAACCCCAAATCCTCTAATTTCCCTAAGTGATGGCCAAACAAATAGGGTTCATCAAGCACAAAGTTGAATAAACACCAAAATCCATTAAATCAAGCAATCAAAATAACAAATCCATTAGTTTACATGCTAGGGAACCACAATCCTTAGACAAGAAGAGTCTACCCTATCATTGTCATCAATATAAACACAGCTCTAGAGTGATACATCAGAAAAATCACAAGAGTAAAGAAGAAGAAGAAGAAAACTCCGTTTCCATGGCCTAAATCAACTCCTTGCTTGCCTCCGGACCATGAAAATTACTCCAAGAACTTGCAAATCTCTAACCCTAGCACAGCTCCAGCTCCAAGCCTCTTTCCAGCTCTGCCTCCGTTAAAACGCGCAGCCAAAACACTCTTTAATCAGCAAAAACACGAAATCCCTGAAGTGCCCCTGCGACACGGCGCTATAGCACTGTTTATGGCGCTATAGCGCTGAGTCCGGCGCTATAACTATGAGTGTTTCGAAAACGTGATTTTCATTTTTCTTCATTTAATTAATTTTCACTGGTGAGAGTTTCGAAAACTTTATATTCATTTTTATTTTTTTAATCAGTTTTCGTCGATGAGTGTTTCGAAAAACTTGATATTCATTTTTTTAATCAGTTTTCGCAGATGAGTGTTTCGAAAAATTGATATTCATTTTCCTTTTTTTAGTAAGTTTTAGCTAATGAGTGTTTTGAAAACTTGATATTCATTACTTGATATTCATTTTCTTTTTTTAATCAGTTTTCGCCGATAAATGTTTCGAAAACTTGATATTCATTTTTCTTTTTTTAATCATTTTTCGTCAATGAGTGTTTCGAAAACTTGATATTCATTTTTCTTTTTTAATCATTTTTCGCCGATGAGTGTTTCGAAACTTTATATTCATTTTTATTTTTTTTAATCAGTTTTCGTATATTAGTGTTTTGAAAACTTGATATTCATTTTCCTTTTTTAATCAGTTTTCGCCGGTGAGTGTTTCGAAAACTTTATATTCCTTTTATTATTTTAATCAGTTTTCGTAGATTAGTGTTTCGAAAACTTGATATTCATTTTTCTCTTTTTAATCAGTTTTCGCCGATAAGTGTTTCGAAACTTGATATTCATTTTCTTTTTATTAATCAGTTTTCGTCGATTATTGTTTTGAAAACTTGATATTTATTTTCTTTGTTTAATCAGTTTTCACCGATTAGTATTTCGAAAACTTGATATTCATTTTTCTTTTTTAAATCATTTTTCGTCGATGAGTGTTTCGAAAACTTAATATTCAGTTTTTGCCGATGAGTGTGTCGAAAACTTTATATTCATTTTTATTTTTTTAATCAGTTTACGTAGATTAGTGTTTCGAAAACTTGATATTCATTTTTTTTTTAATCAGTCTTCGCCGATAAGTGTTTCGAAAACTTGATATTCATTTTCTTTTTTTTTTTAATCAGTTTTCGTCGATTAGTATTTCGAAAACTTGATATTCATATTTCTTTTTTAATCCGTTTTCAACGATTAGTGTTTCGGAAACTTGATATTCATTTTTCTTTTTAATCATTTTTCGTCGATGAGTGTTTCGAAAACATGATATTCATTTTTCTTTTTTAATCAGTTTTCGCCGATGAGTGTTTCGAAAACTTTATATTCATTTTAATTTTTTAATCGATTTTCGTAGATTAGTGTTTCGAAAATTTGATATTCATTTTTCTCTTTTTAATCAGTCTTCGCCGATGAGTGTTTCGAAAACTTGATATTCATTTTTCTTTTCCTAATCAGTTTTCAACGATGAGTGTTTCGAAAACGTGATATTCATTTTTCTTCATTTAATTAGTTTAACCGATGAGTGTTTCGAAAACTTGATATTCATTTTTTTTAATATTTTTTCGCCGATTGTGTTTCGGAAACTTTATATTCGTTTTTCTTTTTTTAATCAGTTTTCGTAGATTAATGTTTCGAAAACTTGATATTCATTTTTCTTTTTTAGTAGGTTTTAGCTAATGAGTGTTTCAAAAACTTGATATTCATTTTTCATTTTTTAATCATTTTTCGTCTATGAGTGTTTCAGAAACTTGATATTCATTTTTCATTTTTAATCAGTTTTCGCCGGTGAGTGTTTCGAAAACTTTATATTCATTTTTATTTTTGTTAATCAGTCTTCGCCGATAACTGTTTCGAAAACTTGATATTCATTTTTCTTTTTTTTAATCATTTTTCGTCGATGAGTGTTTCAGAAACTTGATATTCATTTTTCATTTTTAATTAGTTTTCGCCGGTGAGTGTTTCGAAAACTTTATATTCATTTTTATTTTTGTTAATCAGTTTTCGTAGATTATGTTTTGAAAACTTGATATTCCATTTTTCATTTTTTAATCAGTTTTCGCCGATGAGTGTTTCAAAAATGTAATATTATATTTTCTCTTTTTTTTTTAAAGTTTTCGCCGATGACTGTTTCGAAAACTTGATATTCATTTTTCTTTTTCTTAATCAGTTTTCGGCGATGAGTGTTTCAAAAACATGATATTCATTTTTCTTTATTTAATTAGTTTTCACCGATGAGTGTTTCAAAAACTTGATATTCATTTTTCTTTTTTTAATCAGTTTTCGCCAACGAGTATTTCGAAAACTTGATATTTATTTTCTTTTTTTAATCATTTTTCGTCGATGAGTGTTCTGAAAACTTGATATTCATTTTCCTTTTTTAATCAGTTTTCGCCGATGAATGTTTTGAAAACTTGATATTCATTTTTACTTTTTTTAATCAGTTTTCGTAGATTAGCGTTTTGAAAACTTGATATTCATTTTTCTTTTTCTAATCAGTTTTCGCCGATGAATGTTTCGAAAACTTTATATTCATTTTTATTTTTTTTATCATTTTCGTAGATTAGTGTTTCAAAAACTTGATATTCATTTTTCTTTTTTTAATCAGTTTTCGCCGATAAGTGTTTCGAAAACTTGACATTTGTTTTTCTTTTTTTTATTCAGTTTTCGTCAATTAGTGTTTCGAAAACATTATATTTTTCTTCTTTTAATCAGTTTTCACCGATTAGTGTTTCGAAAACTTGATATTCATTTTTTCTTTTTTAATCAGTTTTCGCCGATAAGTGTTTTCAAAACTTGATATTCATTTTTTTTTTTAATCAGTTTTCGTCGATTAGTGTTTCGAAAACTTGATATTCATTTTTCTTTTATAATCAATTTTCGTAGATTAGTGTAATATCCGACATATTAATTTTTATTATTATCATTATTTAATTAATTTTTCTTAGGGAAAGAAAAATATATTAAATGAAAAAGTTAAAGAGTTAAAAAAATAAAATGGAGAAGGGAAAGAAATGGGATTTTTGAAATTTATTTTAGGACTTAAAAGACAGTGGGATTAAAGAGAAGGAAGGAATTAGGATTTAAATGATATATTAGTTTTTATTTTTTTTTTTGGGTAAAAACCGTGTACCCCATATCCTAATAAGTAAAACAAAATAAAACATATATATATAATAAAATAGATGGGGGGGGGACCGTGACCCCCTTTCCAATTAATTAACACACATTAAAAAAAATAAGCAGAAGCAAAAACGAGACCCTCCCCCATTCAATAAACACACGCACACGAGAGAAAAAAAAACAGAGCCAGCCACGCACGAGACGCACGAAGCAACCGAGAAGGGAAGGAGAAGCACACACGATGGTTTGGCACCGGATTTTCGCCGGAGAACACGTCCTGCCGCCGGTGAAGGCCACCGGACTTCACCTTCACCACCCATTAAGCTCCCCATCCGATTGAATCAAGGTACGGAAGCCCCAATCCTTCAAAACCCCAATTTCTCCAATTTTGGGTATTTTAGAAATTCTTTAATCTCTTCCAATCGGGGCATTCCGGGGTTAAATTTGAGCTTAGTGGGTGTTATTGAAAGCTTAGTAAGGTTTAGAATCGAAGTTAAACCGTAGGAATTGACCGAGTATGGAAATTAGGAAAATTGGGGTTAGGAAATTGCTCTAAAATTCGAAATTGATAGTTTGGTGCATGTTTAGGCTTGGATTGGAGTAGTATAAGTGTTGTAGTTGCTGGAAATAAACAAGGGAATAAAGCCCGAGTATTTACCGTCTCAATCGGAACCCAATCCGGTGAAAAAGAGGCGAAATACTAAGCCACCGTACAGTAAGGAGTTGTGCGGTGGGTTGAACACCTCGGTCTAGTCGTGGTGGACACCTAAGACCCGCTAAATTGGTTCCAACGCTCTAATTATACCCAATTATATTTTTGTTTATAATTAAAGAGGTAGTAATTAAGTTTTACTCGGCGAATAAGAGAGACGGTGGAATGAGTAAGCTAAAGCCTCTTTTGAGCCGTGAATTTAATTCTTTTATTAGCTAAATACTCTTATGAACACGTAAAATGAAATTTAGACAAATTGGAATCTCTAACCTAAGCATTTAGACGACTTAACGAACTAAATAATTAGTTCTTGGAAATATCTAGAGGGTGCATGAGCATTAGCATGAAACGTTCATGGTAGATGCTTAGTTACACATTTCTAAATTGCTTAAGTACATGTGTATAGGGCACCACAGAGTGATTGGAGCTTCAGGCACTCCGAGGAGTGATCAGGAGGGCCAACGAGGTGAGGGGTCTCCCATCCCTGCCCCACAGGGTTGGATGACTACGTAGAAATGTGGTTTCCTCTGTTTTGTGTAATTATTATATGAAATTTATTTATATGAATAAATTTGTATTACACGTGTATGATTTGCAAATAAGCAGTCAACGTGCAATTGTACATGTGCTTATATGATTAGTCTCAATTGTATATGTGCTATTGTGGCTCACTGAGCTTTATATGTTACCGTGGGTAGGATTGAGTCATAATTTCATATGTGAGAAGTTCAGTAACATTAGAAACCAATCACATCGATTGTCACTGTTAAGATCTTGTTCGTATGGTTTGTTGATGAAAACTGAACTTAGGATTGTTGAATGTGAGTGAGAGTGTTGCATAATTGGAACGGGGGAATCTAGGCCTAACTAATGAACACGTATAAAATTCAGTTAGTTACTAATAGGGCGTTTTCAAGGTTAAGTTGTTAGTTGAACTTGTTAGGTTAGTTCGGGTAGATCGAGTCGATTATCCTGGTCGGACAGACAGGATTCAGTTAACAGTAAGCATGCCACAGAGTGGCCATTACCTTGGTTTAACCGAGGTCAGACAAGTTGCCGGCTATTACTCTAAGCGTGCCTTGGAGTCAGAAAGTTCATGGTGTGATCAACCAGGTTCAAACAAGAAATTGCCTTCGGGCCAGTATTTCTCTTAGCGTAATGCGGGGGACAGAAATTGAATGCCTACGTGCATAAGTATATGTTAACTATGGAACCATATGTTATATGTTTATGATTGGTTTACATGCAAATTAATAAATATGTTAGTAACATGAATTAGGATTTTTAATTGTGAATATGATACATTGATTGCCTGATCATGTTAAAGGTCACAATATAAATCGGTTTCATGCGTATGTGGTTGTGGTTGCTTTTCCCCAGCTATAGTGGTACCCGCTGCTACGCTAGGGATGGGGGAGCTTCTCACTGAGTCTGTTCGACTCACCCCCCTGTTTACATATTTCAGATACAGGTGGTTCAGGAGTCGGGAACGCGTCCACTTCTTCTCAAGGAGGCGGACAACTCTAAATACCGCACGCTTTGTCCGCGTCGATAGTTATTTTGGTTATGTACATGTGTTGTGATGTATAATATATATAAATCGCTTTTGGGTGTAGCGTTTGTACGTTTACATCTGCGGTGAATATATATATATCATACTTGAATTCTAGCAATGTCGGCTTCATACAGATTAAGGTTAGGTCTTGGTATTGGGACTTTAGGCTATGATGTAGCATATATCATGTATATATATATGACTTCCGCATGCGACTAGGATAGATCACACGCCTTGAGGGGTGTGATCAATATGTAACTTATATATATATGTGTGACTGAATACCTGGTTGTATGAAAATATGGCTTCCGCATGTGAATAGGATAGATCACACGCATTGAGGCGTGTGATCAATATGTATGTTAGATATGGAACCAATTTTCTGTTGTATTTTTCAGTTAGGCGGTTTTCTATTATAAGCCAACAGTGTTTGTTTGGCTTCTGTTACAGCAGTTATTCTGTTGTACTTAGTTTTATTTTTCAGTTATAACAGCTTTAGTTTGTTATAGTTGTTAAAGCCAGGTACCTTTAGAAATACCTAGCATATGCTGTCTCAGCATATAGAGAGCGTTTTATTTTGGTGGAATAAAAAGTCCTGAATTTATTCCCCTCATTCTCAGTCTCTTTGTTCTCTTATTCTTCTTCTCTCTATCTCTCATCTTCTTCTCTCTCACTCTGAAATCTTTCTAAGCTGTTCTAAACCAAGAACCTGAAGTTCTCTGGTTCTTTGTGGTTCTGTGGCTCAAGAATACCAAGTGGTATCAGAGCCTAGGTTCAAGAATATCAAGATTTAGAGTCATGTCAACCATTACAAGGTTTGACATCAAGAAATTTGATGGGCAGATTAATTTCAGCATCTGGAAAGTCCAAATGAGAGTTGTCCTTACTCAGAATGGATTAAAGAGAGCTCTTGATGGGAAATCCAAGAAACCAGCATCAATGTCTGAAGAAAGCTGGGAAGAATTGGATGAAAAGGCATTGACAACAATTCAATTATGCCTTTCAGAAGATCTCCTTCGAGAAGGTATTCAAGAAACCACCACTGCTGCATTATAGACAAAACTGGAGAGCCTTTACATGACCAAGAATCTAGCCAATAAGCTCAGATTGAAGGAGAAGCTCTATACACTCAAAATGGTTGAAGGGAGTTCTCTTAGACCACATCTAAATGATTTCAATACAATCTTGATTGATTTAGAAAATCTTGAGGTGAAAATTGAAGATGAAGACAAGGTTGTTTTGTTGATTGTTTCTCTTCCACCCTCCTATAAACACTTTAAAGAAATCATGTTGTACAGCTCAAGTGAAACTCTCTCATATGAAGATGTCAAATCCAATCTTCTCTCCAAAGAGAAATTTGACCTTGAGATTCCTTCAGATAAGAAAGGGGACGCCCTTACTGCTCGAGGAAGAACTCAAGAAATATCAGATTCCAACAGGTAGCAGCATCGTTCTAAATCTAGAGGGAAGAATTCAGGAAAATCTTGCAAGTATTGCAAGAAGCTTGGGCATGAAATCTCAGATTGCTACAAGCTCAAGAACAAGAAGGAAAAGGAAGAAAAAAACAATAATCCCAAGCCTGCTGAAGCTGCAGTAGCAGGTTCAGAATCTGATGGAGATGTCTTAGTGGCTGCAGCTGCTGTTGCTGATGATCAAGAAGAATGGATCTTGGATTCAGGATGCACCTACCACATGTGTCCCAATAAAGAGTGGTTTTCCACTTATGAACCAGTGCATTCTTGAATTATCTTGATGGGGAATGATGTTGTTTGCAACGTGAAAGGCAGAGGAACAATTCAGATTCGAACTCATGATGGAGTAGTTAGAACTCTCACTAATGTTCGTCATGTTCCTGATTTGAAAAGGAACCTAATCTCCTTGGGTACCTTGGAAACACTAGGCTGTAAATATACAGCTGAAGGTGGAGAAATTAAGATCTCCAAGGGTGCTCTCACTCTTATGAAAGGAAAGAGAAAGGGAAACCTTTATTTCCTATTGGCCTTCACTGTTAAAGAGAAAGGTTCTGCTGCTCAAGCTATTTTAGCAGGAGATAAGGGTCTTGCAAAGCTATGGCATATGAGATTGTGGCACATGAGTGAAAAAGGCATGGAGATATTAAACAAGAAAGGTTCTTTTGGTGATCAGACTTTGGAGAAGCTGGAATTTTGTGAGCACTGCATTCTAGGGAAACAAAGGAAGGTGAGTTTCTCAAAAGGGAAGCATACTACAGAAGCTATTCTTGGGTACCTTCACTCTGATTTGTGGGCTCCATCTAGAGTTCCATCTCTTGGAGGCAAGAGATACATGATGACCATCATTGATGACTACTCTAGAAAGGTGTGGGCCTATTTTTTGAAGCATAAAAGTGAGGCACTGTCCAAATTCAAGGAATTTAAAGCCTTGGTTGAGAATCAAACTGGACAGAAAATTAAGAGACTCAGGACAGACAATGGGCTTGAGTTTTGCAATTCAGAATTTGACAAATTATGTTGTGAGAATGGCATTGGCAGACACAGAACACTTCCAGGAACCCCACAGCAGAATGGAGTAGCTGAGCGGTTAAACAGAACCATCTTGGAGAGAACAAGATGTATGCTGTCCAATGCAGGCCTATGGAGCAAGAAAGAATTCTGGGCAGAAGCAGCATCTACTGCTTGCTATCTCATCAATAGGTCACCTCATTCAGCCCTTGATCACAAAATCCCAGAAGAAGTATGGTCTAGTAAGTCAGTTGACTACTCAAATTTAAGAGTTTTTGGCTCTACTGTTTTTGCTCACATAAATGAAGGAAAGTTATCACCTAGGTCAACTAAATGCATGTTTTTGGGGTATGCAACTGAATCTAAAGGATATAGACTATGGTGTTTAGAAACTAAGAAAGTAATTCTTAGTAAGAATGTAGTCTTTAATGAGTTAGAATTTATACACCATGTACAAGGTACTGCTCCTATTATTCCTTATGCAGATTCTAAGAAGGCACAAGAAGATTTAGTACAAGTTGAAATTTCTGCCAAGTCTCCAGCCCCAAAACAAACTCCTAACCCTGAAATCCATCAAATGGATCCACTGCCAAGAGCAATTGAACCAGTCCCTACAAGGGGGAAGAAGAAGAAGGAGCAGCACCTCAAAGATACTCAGTTGCTAGAGATAGAGTTAGGAGGGAAGTGAGAAGACCTATAAGGTTCATTGATGAGCAAGGCATGACAGCCTATGCTCTACTTGCAGCTTAAGAGGTTAACAATGATGATGAGCCATCCAATTTCAAAGAAGCAATCTCTGGTTCAGATGTAGACAAGTGGGTGGCTGCCATGGAAGAAGAAATAGAAAGCCTACACAAAAATGAAACCTGGGAGCTTTGTCAAAAGCCTGAAAACAGAAAAGTGTTGGGGTGCAAATGGGTTTTCAAGAGAAAACAAGGAATACCAGGTGTTGAACAACCTAGGTGGAAAGCTAGGTTGGTGGTGAAGGGCTTTCATCAAAAGGAGGGCATTGATTATAATGAGATTTTTTCTCCTGTGGTAAGACACACTTCTATAAGGTTAATCCTTGGGTTAGTAGCTCAACAAAACATGGAGTTAGAGAAAATGGATGTCAAGACTGCCTTTCTAAATGGGGAGCTAGAAGAAGACATTTTTATGACCCAACCAGAAGGGTTTGAAGCTCAAGGAAGGGAAGAGTGTGTATGCAAACTTAAGAAGTCACTCTATGGACTTAAGCAAGCCCCCAGACAATGGTACAAGAGATTTGACTCTTTCATGATGAACCAGAATTTTCAGAGAAGTAACTTTGACAGCTGTGTCTACTTTAAAAGGGCAACCAATGGGGTCTACATCTCTCCTTCTATATGTTGATGATATGCTAATTGCCTCTTTAGATAACAGACAAGTTGCCGGCTATTACTCTAAGCGTGCCTTGGAGTCAGAAAGTTCCTAGTGTGATCAACTAGGTTCAAACGTAAGATTGCCTTCGGGCCAATATTTCTCTTCGCATAATGTGGGAGACAGCAAGTGAGTGCCTACGTGTATAAGTAGGTGTTAACCATGGAAACATATGATATATTATATATATATATAATATAATATATATATATATATATATATACTGTGATTTATGTACGTGTTGAATGATAAATATGTTAGGAGCATGAATTAGGATTTTAATTGTGAATATGATATATGACTGCCTGATCATATTAAAGGTCACAATATGAATCCGTTACATGCGCATGTGGTTGTGGTTGCTCCCTTCCCCCAGCTGTAGTGGTACCCGCTGCTACGCCAGGGATGGGGAGCTCCTCACTGAGTCTGTTTGACTCCCCCTGTTTATAGTTTCAGATACAGGTGGTTCAGGAGTTGGGAACGTGTCCACTTCTTCTCAAGGAGGCGGACAACTGTGAAGACCGCACGCTTTGTCCGCGTCGGTAGTTATTTTGGTTATGTACATATGTTGTGATGTATGTATATATATATAAATCCTTTTTGGGCGTAGCTTTCGTACGTATACATCTGCTGTGTGTGTGTGTGTGTCTATATATATATATATATATATATATATATATATATACTGTGATTTATGTACGTGTTGAATGATAAATATGTTAGGAGCATGAATTAGGATTTTAATTGTGAATATGATATATTGACTGCCTGATCATATTAAAGGTCACAATATGAATCCGTTACATGCGCATGTGGTTGTGGTTGCTCCCTTCCCCCAGCTGTAGTGGTACCCGCTGCTACGCCAGGGATGGGGGAGCTCCTCACTGAGTCTGTTTGACTCACCCCCTGTTTATATGTTTCAGATACAGGTGGTTCAGGAGTTGGGAACGTGTCCACTTCTTCTCAAGGAGGCGGACAACTGTGAAGACCGCACGCTTTGTCCGCGTCGGTAGTTATTTTGGTTATGTACATATGTTGTGATGTATGTAATATATATAAATCCTTTTTGGGCGTAGCTTTCGTACGTATACATCTGCTGTGTGTGTGTGTGTGTCTATATATTAATAATATATATATTATATATATATATTATATATATATTATATTATATATATATATATATATATCATACTTGAATTCTAGCATTGTCGGCTTCATACAGGTTAAAGTTAGGTCTTGGTGTTGGGAATATAGGCATAATATAATATATATCATGGTGATATATGTGTATGACTTTCGCATGCGATATGATAGATCACACGCATTGAGGCATGTGATCAATATGTAAATTATATGTATGTGTGGTTGAATATCTGATTGTATGAAAATTGATTTCCGCATGCGAATAGATAGATCACACGCCCTGAAGCGCGTGATCAATATATGTATGACTGTATACAGGACTTCTGCATGTGAATAGGATAGATCACCCGCCCTGAAGCGCGTGATCAATATGTATAATATATGTACGTATGAGTGAATATGTGTATATATAGACTAAAGCGGCGCTGAGCAAGCAGTGGATTACAAACTGCTTAGGTCACCGGACATGGATGGCCATATACATATATATTATATATTTGTATTAGAAATGGGTAGTTATAGCCATGTGAAAATGTCAATCAAGGATTAAAGACATACGGAATAGGAGAAATCCTACCTCCCGTGCCGTCACGGACGTCCGATAGGGGGTCGTGACAACTATCAAGTTTTCGAAACACTCATCGACGGAAATTGATTAAAAAAAATTAAAATGAATATAAAGTTTTCGAAACACTCATCGGCGAAAACTGATTAAAAAAGGAAAATGAATATCAAGTTTTCAAAACACACATCGGCGAAAACTCATTAAAAAAGAAAAATGAATATCAAAATTTCGAAACACTAATCGGCGAAAACTGATTAAAAAAAGAAAAATGAATATCAAGTTTTCGAAACACTAATCGGCGAAAACTAATTAAAAAAGAAAAATGAATATCAAGTTTTCGAAACACTTATCGGCAAAACTAATTAAAAAGAAAAATGAATATCAAGTTTTCGAAACACTCATCGGTGAAAACTAATTAAATAAAGAAAAATGAATATCACGTTTTTGAAACACTGATCGGCGAAAACTGATTAAGAAAAAGGAAATTGAATTTCAAGTTTTCGAAACACTCATCGGCAAAAACTATTTAAAAAAAAAGAAAAAAGAATATTACGTTTCGAAATACTCATCCGCGAAAACTGATTAAAAACGTAATATGACTATCAAGTTTTCGAAACACTCATCGACGAAAACTGATTAAAAAAAAAAAAATAAATATCAAGTTTTTGAAACACTCATCGGCGAAAACTGATTGAAAAAAGAAAAATGAATATCAAGTTTTCAAAACACTCATCGACAAAAACTGATTAAAAAGAAAAAAAATGAATATCAAGTTTTCAGAACACTAACCAGCAAAAACTGATTAAAAAAAAATGAATATCAAGTTTTCGAAAACACTCATCGGCTAAAACTGATTAAAAAAGAAAAATGAATATCAAGTTTTCGAAACACTCATCACCGAAAACTTACTAAAAAAAGAAAAATGAATATAGAAGTTTTCGAAACACCTCATCGACGAAAACTGATTAAAAAAATAAAATGAATAAAGTTTTCGAAACACTCATCGGCGAAAACTAATTAAAAAAGGAAAATGAATATCAAATTTTCGAAACACTCATCGGTGAAAACTGATTAAAATAAATAAATAAATAAATATCAAGTTTTCGAAACACTCATTAGCGAAAACTTACTAAAAAAGAAAAATGAATATCAAGTTTTCGAAACCCTCATCGACGAAAACTGATTAAAAAAATTAAAATGATATCATGTATTCGAAGCACTCATCGGTGAAAAACTGATTAAAAAAGGAAAATGAATATCGAGTTTTCAAAACACTCATCGGCGAAAACTTATTAAAAAAAGAAAAATGAATATTGTAATTCACAATATTCTACCTTGGACACATGACACTGTCGTTCTAGAAGCACGGCCCCAGCACCCGCTGGAGACACGTGGCACCACTCATCCATCCATTACGTGACCCTCGCCCACGTCACCACACGGAGTCTCCCCTCAACCAGACGTGGGATCTCCACAAGCCTCGTGGGACGACCCACGTCCCACGAGGTCGTGGGTCGAGCACGATCTCCCCACACACCAGTATAAATAGCCCCTCACCCGGGGGACTAGAAAGGCAATCCAGTCCCAACAGAATCACATACGACCCAGTGAGTTATACATACGTCATCTCCGATATTCCACACTCTCTCAGTATCTGAGCACCCTCAGATACCCCTCACGAATACGTCCAGCATCTTGAGCCCCGTCATTGGCCCCCCGTTCCGGCCAACCTCCGACCGGCTCACCTCCTCCTTGGAGCACACCGCTTACAGGGCTTCCAGCAGCCCTCAGAGACCATAGCTCTCTCCCACTAAGGCAACCTCCCAAAGAGCGGCTCGCCCGCCCGGAGTACCTTAGGCACGTCTTAACCGCACACGGCCCAATACAGGTAACAACCTTGCCCAACGGCTCCGATAGACGTCACCATGACGAACTACGTGGACTTTGATCCCTCCCGAAGGGTATGTAGGCACAGGTGCATCACCTAAGGACAAGTCCCCCAAGGTTAAGACCCCTTGCAGTCCTAAATTCATACAATTGTCTGAGCCAAAAATGACAGTTACAGTGGCACCCATCGTGGTCTTATTCAGACCACATTGCCTTGCGCACTCTGCTGCTAAACGGCTTTTCTTTTTCAGGGAGTAGGAGTATACACCTAACACTCAGAAACCCGTACTTGTTTTTGTTTTGATCTCCAATACAGATACAGGACACAACACATCATGACCGACTCGAACGTCCCCACAACCACGGCTGACGCCAACGCCTTGAGGTGCAGCACGAGGAATCGACAGGGAACGGCCGAACCGGTCACAACCGAGGCTGGCGGATCAAACGCGACTCAGCCTCAGAGCTCCTCAATAACGCAAGTAGCGGTCACGGAAATCGTGGTCCAGAACACAACGTCTAGAGAGGAAACTTGCCCTCAACACCCGTATGGCATGCCGCACGTCCCTTTCCCCACAACTGGTGGTCAAGAGACGACAGAGCCAGCAAGGAACTCACGGGACGCTGAGATCGCCCGCCTCGAAGCAGAAGTAGTAGCTCTACGTCAACAGCGAGGGGAAGAGGACAGGAACCTCGCCCCAGCAAATATGAGCACTCCTACCCTTAGTGCCACACGGTGCGACGGTAGGGACCTCTAACGACCCTACCGGCTTGCCCGCAATTCAATTTGGGACCTTACCAATGGAGTTCGCACGGTTGTCACTAATGGCGGCACCACCCCCAACGGTGATCCCACCTGGACCAACCATGGTCGCCGGACAGGCAGCACGGTTCGTTATGAACTTTCCACGACCACCAGTCCCAAACTACCCTCCAGGGTCCTACCTCCATATGCCATGGGCCGCGCCTACAACCCGTACGCAGCCGCGGTGGAAATGCCTACCAGTGGCCCGCGATCGATTTCCAGGGAAAGGTGAGTCACCCCTTCACCCAGCAAGTCATGAATGAGCACGTGCCCATGGGTTTCAAGATGCCCTTCTGCATAGAGCCCTATGGAGGAGAAACCGATCCGCGAGATCACCTGAATACCTTCAACTCGGCCA
Source organism: Senna tora (assembly GCA_014851425.1). NCBI lineage: Eukaryota > Viridiplantae > Streptophyta > Magnoliopsida > Fabales > Fabaceae > Senna > Senna tora. The sequence goes on from CM026269.1 coordinate 15,796,989, forward strand.
TGTTGATACTGGGTATGACGGACGACCAACAGTGCCGGGTCTTCTCATCAACCCTGAAGGAAGCCGCCCTGAGATGGTTCTCCTTGCTGCCTACCAACTCGATCCACAGCTTCGAGCAACTAGCCCAGAACTTCCTTACACAGTTCGCCAGCAGCAAAGAATACCAGAAAAACGAAGACTCCTTCATCGGTTTCCACCAAGAGGAGGGAAAACCCTGCAAGCCTTCTTGGCCCGCTTCACCAAGCTCTCGCTCCAAGTCAGGGGCCTCCAGGACGCCGTTGCCATCTTTGTCATAAAGCAGGGTCTTCGATGCTCACAATTCTACGAGGAACTAAACATGTGCCCCGTCTCCACCTTACAGGAACTCATGGACCGTGCGGAATGGTTCATTCAAGAGGAAAACGCTCAGATCGCTAAAGACAAGATGAGGAAGTTCCTGATAAGCAGGGCCGATATGGAACGAGCAGAAAAGAAGAAAAAAGATAGGAACCGAGAACCAAACCCCCAAGGAAAAGAGCGGTAGGAAGAGCTCGCCTCCTCGACCACAGACGCCTCCCCAAGGACGGTTCACGAGCTACACTCCCCTTAACAAATCTCACGTTGGGATGTTGGAAGAAATTTATCATTCCGACATGCTCACATTCCCCCCGCAGGTCAAAAGGCGGAAAATTGGAAGACCGGTGGACAAGTCCAAATACTGCCAATTCCACAAGGATTACGGACATGAAACCAACGACTGCATCCACCTAAAGGATCAGATCGAGAACCTAATCCAGAAGGGACAACTCGGCAGGTTCATCAAGGAGGAAAGCAGGGCCAATACCGAGCACCCCCGAGAAGCCGACGGCCAAGTGCCTACCCGCGGGGTCATCAATGTCATAGCGGGCGGATAACAGCGAGGGACCTCCTCCCTACCGCAGAACAAGAAGAGGATGGAACGCTCCATACTCGCCCTAGACTACGCTCCAAAGCACAAGAAGAGGAGCGAGACCAAGGGGGACCCCATCACCTTCGACCTTACTAACCTAGAGGGACCAGTCCACGACGACCCCATGGTAGTGACCGCAATTATCGCCAATTACGAAGTTAAGAGAGTCATGATCGACCAAGGATCCTCAGCAGACGTTCTCTACTTCGACACCTTCAAAAAACTCGGGTTGAACGAGGCCAGCCTCAGGCCCTTCCCTAACACAGCTCACAATGAAGTTCCCAACACCCTACGGGGTTGGAGAAATCATGGCGGACCAGAAATTGGCGCGAGCATGCTACGCAGCTAGCCTAACCAAGACCGTCAAGGTCGCCCGCCTTGGCCCCAAAGAATCATGCGAGGAACCCCCCGAGGCTAAAGAATCAGGAGGGAAGAAGCCAAAGTCTGTCCGCCCGGACCTAACCTCCGCTTAAGACTCCGAACGCACTTTGCATTTTACCTTTAAGTCAAGTCGTATATGTCTGTACTTTGAATTTAGAATTTCCAACCTGGCTAAGGCTCGCTGACTTAGGCAATCGAATGTAAACACTTTGCTTACCTTCAGCCTACCTAAGGATAGCCCGACCGAGGCTGCACGATTGTATTCATTTTGTTTATTATTGAAAGAACTTCTTTTCAGATAGAGACAAGACTTCAACTCTACAAAGTACTCGTGTAAGTCCTATCACGGGACGACGGGCTCAATCGCCCTAGAAATGCTACGCGCCCCCAGTGCCAAGCTAAAATTTCCCCAAAAGCGCGGTAAACAAACCCCTTTGGTGCGAAAACCACAAAACGAACGTTCGACAAACCACGCTAGCAACACGCACACAAATCGTCCTGATCTCACGGTACTCATGCAAAAAATCTTTTTACTCAGACATAGAGAGATAACCACAAAAAGAGAAACTGCGAACACACATAACTTTTTACCCCGAAGTGAAAAGGAAAGCAGGAAAAAACTCTTTGCAAAAAAATCATTCTCATTAATGCCAAAAGATGAGAGGCGTCCGCCCGTTAGAAAGGGTAAACACCCTAAAATTTACATAAGTCTAATCTTGGGCATCCCCAAGATCTACAAAGGCCTCGGCCCCTGCTAGCCCCGTACGGCCAACATCTTCTGATGGCTCCCGCCTGGTCGCCTCATCCAGCTACTGAGAAATAGGTCCAATCCTAGACCTCGTTCGCCAATTCGGGACAACACTTGGTGATCCACCAAACGATTTGACAAGCGACGAAGATGAGCAAGATTCAACGGAGGTCCATTTCCGTTCGACCACGAAGCTCACCCTTAAAAAACTCCAAGGAAGGGTGCAAGGGAGCCACACACTCCGCTGGAATCTCTCCCCATGGAGACGCTCGAGCTGCTCGACCGCCAAGAGCATGCCGTACATCCTATGCGCAGATAGTTCCTCCTGACGATCGCGACGTCGGCAACTTTGCTCTCAGCCGCTAGCCGGCCTGAAAGGTTCTCAGCAGCGCGAACCTCCGCGTCTCGCAGGGCCTCACAGAGCGAATGCAGCTGCTGCTGATGCCTCTCAGCATCATCCCGTCGGATGGCCAGCTCCTTGCGAGTCCTCTCCAACTCTGAGCGAAAGAATACAATCTCGGTAGGATGACCAGCTTCGGCCCTAAGGCGGTCGACCTCCTAAGTCAAGGACTTAACCTTGCGTCCTTGATCCTCACACTCCAGCTTCTTGGCAGACAGCTGCTCTCGCACGTCTGCCAATCGCTTCTGGGAGACCTCCGGAGCCTGGCTCCTGGAGGCCGCAACACCGGAAAACAGATCCTAGTCGCGACGAATCTCCTCCTGCAAGAAGTGCGCACATAGTTAGGAACACAAGCCTATCGCAAAACGACGAAAAAACTAAAACGAGGGTACTTACCACACGCTTCTCCCACTCAAGACCAGCTTGATGGAAGTCGGCCAATGCCTCAGCAACTCGACTGAAGCCTCGAACAGCAATATTCAGGGGAAAAGTGTCCAGCCCCCTAGCTTCCCTCTCCCGCATCTCCACGGGGAAGCGCGTGCCCAATGCAACCAGCTCAAAAGCCAATCCCCTCCGGTGGCCCAAGGGGTTCAGAAGGGCCGGCAGTCGACCCAGGATCAACGTATCTCGTGGCAATCGCTTGACTCACCACTACATTGCCTCCGTCTACGAGGGCTCTGGCCTCCACGGCCGCATCACCAGACTCTGCAACCTCCACAGCCGTAGGACCTCCCGCCGCAGTCTGAGGCGCAGAAGAGTCTCGGGAAGACTCCTCAACGACCACCCTAGCCCTCTTAGCAGGAGGCTGGTTCACCCCTTCAACGGCGCTGAGGACAGGAGGACGGGTAGAAAGAATCACCCTCATAGGTGATTGACGAATCTCAGCAGAAGTGGTAACCAACGTAGGAATAGGGGCAGAAACAGAAACAGCATCCCCCGCCGGAGCCTCCGCCTGCGGAGACAAACGCAAGTCAGCCCCAGTAGAACGCTTCTTGGGACTGCCTTCCCTGCTTTCGGCTAACTCCGCCGCAGAAATTCCCCTCCTTTCCCCTTCTCGGGGTCCGCTCGCGCCAACCTTCCCGTCTTTCTTCCTCCTCTCCTTCGGAAGAACCTCTTGACGACGCTCCCCCTTGGAAGACGGAGGCACAGGAAGCCGCCTTTCCCTCTCGCCACCAGTAGGCACAACTGGGACATTGGCGGCTCCCCCCGGTGACAGGCCCTGTAGACGATTCTTCCTCCCCTCACTCTGGCCAGTATCGTGAGTCCGAACCAGAGTAGGAGGAGGAGGGAAGAGGAAGGAGGAAGATCTTCCAAATCAGTAAAATCAAAGGGGTAGTAGCTGTAATCGTCACCTCCGCCGGCCATTGCGAAGATTCAATTCGACAAGAAGCAGGGATCAAAAAAGGCAAGAGCAGATGAAATAGAGGCAACAGAGAAAGGTGAATGCAAATGTAAAGTCACAAACTTTCAAACGTTGGACATTTATAGGGCACCCATAGGCGCGACAATTCAAAAACTTTGACCCCTCGAATCCCGCAACGGATAAAACCCCTTATCCTCTGCAATCAAACCCAGCTGAAATCACTCGCTTCAACCGCACACGTGGAAAGAAGCAACGGACGGGAAGCACAGCCAGGGAAAAGGAGACGCAAAGACCAAAAAGCCCCCAAGAACCCAAGAGTCGCCTCGAGACACCTGAGGGCTTTTTTGCGAAACTCTCCCCCCGGGCTAATGATGGCTACCCTTGGAAACGAACCCGCGTTCAATGAGGGAGAAACGGAGGCAAAATGCTTTAATGACAGAAGCACCCGTTCAAGCCCCGACGCGTGGCACCCGCAACAAAGCCCGCTCCCTCAGCAAATAGCCCTCAGCAAGGAAGCCATCGTCAGCCACTAATCACGGACGAACATGGCCAGAGGAGAGCTCTTCGAAAAATGACCAAAGCGGCCCCTGACTTTTGGATTTCCCTTACTAGCCCTTGAAGGGTATTTCGGGAAATGCCCCTTTGATCAATGATGAATCCACCTCGGTAAGTCGCGTACTTCCTGCAAAGACGGCTCAAAAACTTACTGAGGAAGCCAAGCAGTCAGCCACCCAAAGCGAGACGCGTGTCCTCTCTGAGACACCTCCTTTTCTACGGAGCAATGCGAGAGAGCCAACTTCATGAGTCGGACGGCCAGCTCCCATACCCACGGCTCCAAGCGGATGAGCTATCCCGCGAGTAACGGCAGCAAAAATTCCTAAGTATCTTACAGGCAAAGAAACTTAAGTCCACGGGCACCCGACACCCGTAGACTTGGGGGACTTATGTAACTTCGGAATATTCCACCTTGGGACACGTGGCACTCACGTTCTAGAGGCACGGCCCCAGCACCCGCTGGAGACACGTGGCACCACTCATCCATCCATTACGTGGCCCTTGCCAACATCACCACACGGAGTCTCCCCTCAACCAGACGTGGGATCTCCACAAGCCCCGTGGGACGACCCACGTCCCACGAGGTCGTGGATCGAGCACGATCTCCCCACACGCCAGTATAAATAGCCCCTCACCCGGGGGACTAGAAAGGCAATCCAGTCCCAACAGAATCACATACGACCCAGAGAGTTATCATACGTCATCTCCGATATTCCACTCTCTCTCAGTACCTGAGCACCCTTAGATACCCCTCACGAATACGTCCAGCATCTTGAGCCCCGTCATTGGCCCCCCGTTCCGGCCAACCTCCGACCGGCTCACCTACTCCTTGGAGCAAACCGCTTACAGGGCTTCCAGCAGGCCTCAGAGACGATTGCTCTCTCCCACTAAGGCAACCCCCCAAAGAGCGGCTTGCCCGCCCGGAGTACCTTAGGCACGTCTTAGCCGCACACGCCCAATACAGGTAACAACCTTGCCCAACAGCTCCGATAGGCGTCACCATGACGAACTACGTGGACTTTGATTCCTCCCGAAGGGTACGTAGACACCTAGGTGCATCACCTAAGGACAAGTCCCCCAAGGTTAGGACCCCTTGCGGTCCTAAATTGATATTACAATTGTCTGAGCCAAAAATGACAGTTACAAATATCAAGTTTTCGAAACACTAATCGGCGAAAACTTATTAAAAAAGACAAATGAATATCAAGTTTTCGAACACTCATCGGCGAAAAATGATTAAAAAAAGAAAATGAATATCAAGTTTTTGAAACACTCATCAGTGAAAACTAATTAAATATAGAAATCAATATCACGTTTTTGAAACAGTCATCGGCCAAACTGATTAAGAAACAAAAAAATGAATATAAAATTTTTGAAACAGTCATCGGTGAAAACTATTTAAAAAAATAATAAATAAATATTACGTTTTCGGAATACTCATCGCCGAAAACTGATTAAAAAACAAAATTACTATCAAGTTTTCGAAACACTCATCGACGAAAATTGATTAAACAAAAGAAAAATAAATATCAAGTTTTTGAAACATTCATCGGCGAAAACTGATTAAAAAAAAGAAAAATGAATATCAAGTTTTCCAAACACTCATCGGCGAAAAATGATTAAAAAAAGTAAAATAAATATTAAGTTTTCAGAACACTCATCAACGGAAACTGATTAAAAAAGAAAAATGATATCAAGTTTTCGAAAACACTCATCGGCGAAACTGATTAAAAAAGAAAAATGAATATCAAGTTTTCGAAACACTAATCAGAAAAATTGATTAAAAATAGAAAAATGAATATCAACTTTTTGAAATACTCATCGGCAAAAACTTACTAAAAAAAGAAAAATGAATATCCAGTTCTCGAAACACTCATCGGCGAAAATTGATTAAAAAAAAATTTATGAATATAAGGTTTTCAAAACACTCATCGGCGAAAATTGATTAAAAATAGAAAAAGAATATCAAATTTTCGAAACACGCATCGTTGAAAACTGATTAAAAAAAGAAAAATGAATATTAAGTTTCGAACCACTAACGAGCGAAAACTTATTAAAAAAAGAAAAATGAATATCATGTTTTCGAAACACTAATCAGCAAAAACTGATTAAAAAAAGTAAAATGAATATCAAGTTTTCGAAACACTCAATAGCAAAAACTTACTAAACAAAATGAATATCAAGTTTTCGAAATACTCATCGACGAAAACTGATTAAAAAAATAAAAATGAAGATTAAGTTTTTGAAACACTCATCGGCAAAAACTGATTAAAAAATAGAAAAATAAATATCAACTTTTCGAAACACTCATCGGCGAAAACTGATTAAAAAAAATAAAAAGAATATAAAGTTTTCAAAACACTCATCGACGAAAACTGATTAAAAATAGAAAAAGAATATCAAGTTTTCGAAACACTCATCGGTGAAAACTGATTAAAAAAGGAAAAATGAATCTTAAGTTTTCGAAACCCTCATCAACGAAAACTGATTAAAAAAATTAAAATGAATATCATGTATTCGAAACACTCATCGGCGAAAACTGATTAAAAAAGGAAAATGAATATCAAGTTTTCGAAACAGTCATCGGCGATAACTTATTAAAAAAAGAAAAATGAATATCAAGTTTTCGAAACACTCATCGGCGTAAAATGATTAAAAAAAGAAAATGAATATCAAGTTTTGGAAACACTCATCGGCGAAAAATGATTAAAAAAGAAAAATGATATCAAGTTTTCGAAACACTCATCGGTGAAAAAATTAAATAAAGAAATATGAATATTATGTTTTTGAAACACTCATCGGCGAAAACTGATTAAGAAAAATAAAAATGAATATCAAGTTTTCGAACACTCATTGGCAAAAACTATTTAAAAAAAAAAAGATGAATATTACGTTTTTGAAACACTCATCGGGAAAATCTGATTAAAAACGAAAAAACTATCAAGTTTTAGAAACACTCATCGACGAAAACTGATTAAAAAAGAAAAATAAATATCAAGTTTTCGAAACACTCATCGGCAAAAACAGATTAAAAAAGAAATATGAATATCAAGTTTTCGAAACACTCATCAGCGAAAACTTACTAAAAAAGAAAAATGAATATCCAGTTTTCGAAACACTCATCGGCAAAAACTGATTAAAAAAATAAAAATGAATAAAAGTTTTCAAAACACTCATCGGCGAAAACTGATTAAAAATGAAAAATGAATATCAAGTTTTCGAAACACTCATCGGCAAAAATTGATTAAAAAAAGAAAAATGAATATCAAGTTTTCGAAACACTCATCAGCGAAAACTTACTAAAAAAAGAAGAAATGATATCCAGTTTTCGAAACACTTATCGGCGAAAACTCATTAAAAAAATAAAATGAATATAAAGTTTTCGAAACACTCATCGTCGAAAACTGATTAAAAATAGAAAAAGAATATCATGTTTTCGAAATACTAATCAGAGAAAACTAATTAAAAAAAGAAAAACGAATATCAAGTTTTCGAATCACCAATCGGCAAAAACTGATTAAGAAAAGAAAAATGAATATCAAGTTTTCGAACACTCAATAGCGAAAACTTACTAAAAAATGAATATCAAGTTTTCGAAACACTCATCGACGGAAACTAATTAAAAAAATAAAAATGAAGATTAAGTTTTCGAAACAATCATCGGTGAACACTTATTAAAAAGAAAAATAAACATCAAGTTCTTGAAATCCTCATCGGCGAAAACTGATTAAAAAAATAAAAATGAATATAAAGTTTTCAAACACTCATCGGCGAAAACTGATTAAAAATAGAAAAATGAATATCAAGTTTTCGAAACACTCATAGGCGAAAACTGATTAAAAAATAAAAATGAATATGAAGTTTTCGAAACACTCATCGGCGAAAACTGATTAAAAATAGAAAAAGAATATCAAGTTTTCGAAACACTCATCGGTGAAAACTGAATAAAAAAGAAAAATGAATATCAAGTTTTCGAAACCCTCATCGACGAAAACTGATTAAAAAAACAAAAATGAATATCATGTATTCGAAACACTCATCGGTGAAAACTAATTAAAAAAGGAAAATGAATATCAACTTTTCGAAACACTCGTCAGCGAAAACTTATTAAAAAAGAAAAATGAATATCAAGTTTTCGAAACACTCAATGGCGTAAAATGATTAAAAAAGAAAAATGAACATCAAGTTTCCGAAACACTCATCGACGAAAAATGATTTAAAAAAAGAATATCAAGTTTTCGAAACACTCATCGGTGAAACTATTAAATAAAGAAAAATGAATATTACGTTTTTGAAACACTCATCAGCGAAAACTGATTAAGAAAAAAAAATCAATATCAAGTTTTCGAAACACTCATCGGCGAAAACTGTTTAAAAAAAAAAAAAATGATATTACGTTTTCGAAACACTCATCGGCGAAAATTGATTAAAAAACGAAACATGACTATCAAGTTTTAGAAACACTCATCGGCGAAAATTGATTAAAAATAAAAATGAATATAAACTTTTCGAAACACTCAGCGGCGAAAATTGATTAAAAATAGAAAAAGAATATCATGTTTTCGAAACACTCATCGGTGAAAACAGATTAAAAAAAGAAAAATGAATATCAAGTTTTTGAAACAATGATAAGCGAAAACTTATTAAAAAATGAATATCAAGTTTTCGAAACACTCAATAGCGAAAACTTACTAAAAAAATGAATATCAAGTTTTCGAAACACTCATCGACAGAAACTGATTAAAAAAATAAAAATGAAGATTAAGTTTTCGAAACACTCATCGGTGAAAACTTATTAAAAAAGAAAATGAATATCAATATTTCGAAATACTCATCAGCGAAAACTGATAAAAAACATGTGTGAGGGCCACGTCAGCAAACATGTGTGAGGGCACATACACCCCATGAGTTTTCACTTTAGGGGCACATACACCCCATAATTTTTCACTTCAGGGCACATACACCCCTTGAGTTTTCACTTTGGGGCAGAGACACCCCACCCACATGCTTGTTGACGTGGCACTTAACGCCTAATTTCACGGAACCAAGACAGAAGGGGTGTCTCTGCCCCAAAGTAAAAACTCAGGGGGTCTATGTGCAACGTTTTAAAACTCAGAGGGTGTATGTGCCCCTGACCCAAAACTTAGGGGTCTATGTGCATTTTAGCCAAAAAAGAAAAATGAATATCAAGTTTTCGAAACCCTCATCAACGAAAACTGATTTAAAAAAAAAATTAAAATATCATGTATTCGAAACACGCATCGGCGAAAACTGATTAAAAAAGGAAAATGAATATCAAGTTTTCGAAACACTAAACGGCGAAAACTTATTAAAAAAAGTAAAATGAATATCAAGTTTTCGAAACACTTATCGGTGAAAACTTATTAAAAAAAATGAATATTAAGTTTTCAAAACAAACATCGACCAAAACTTATTAAAAAAGAAAAATGAATATCATGTTTTTAAAACACTTGTCACGACCCCTTTTTGGACGTCCGTGACCGGCACGGGAAGTAGGATTTCTCCTATCCCGTAAGCCTCTAATCCCTGATTGACATTTTCACATGTTTATAACTACCCATTTCTAATACAAACAATATATAGTATTTAGGCCATCCATATCCGGTGACCTATGTAGCGTGCAATCCACGGCTCGCTCAACGCCACTTCAGTCTATACATATACACATAATCACTTACACGTACATATAGTATACATATTGATCACGCGCTTCAGGGCGGGTGATCTATCCTATTAACATGCAGAAATCCTGTGTACAGTCATACATATATTCAATCACACGCTTGCATATATTATACGTATTGATCACACGCCTCAATGCGTGTGATCTATCCTATTCACACGCAGAAGCCATATTTTCATACAATCAAATATTCAGCCACACATACATATAATTTACATATTGATCACACCCTCAAGGCGTGTGATCTATCCTTGTCGCATGTGGAAGTCATATACACATACATGATATACGCTATATCATAGCCTAAAGTCCCAATACCAAGACCTAACCTTAATCTGTATGAAGCCGACAATACTAGAGTTCGACATATATATACGGCAGTTGTATATGTACAAAAGCTACATCCAAAAAGGAATCATATATACATACATCCTGATTTATTACATAAACCAAAATACGCTACCCACGCAGACTATGCGTGCGGTCTTTAGAGTTGTCCGCCTCCTTGAGAAGAAGTGGACGTGTTCTCGATGCCTAAACCACCTATATCTGAAACATGAAAACAGGGGGTGAGTCGAACAGACTCAGTGAGGAGCTCCCCCATCCCTGGCGTAGCAGCGGTATCTCTACAGCTGGGGAAGGGAGCAACCATAACCACATGCGCATGAAACAGATTTATATTGTGACATTTAATATGATCAGGCAATCAATATATCATATTCACAATTAAAATCCTAGTCCCTGCTCCTAACATATTTATTTCTCAGCACATACATAAATTACACAATATATATATATATAAATCATCTATTTTCATAAGTCACACATAATTATGCTCGTAGGCATTCACTTTCTGTCTCCCGCATTACGCTAAGAGAAATACTGGCCCGAAGGCAATCTTGTTCGAACCTAGTTGATCACACTAGGAACTTTCTGACTCCAAGGCACACTTAGAGTAATAGTCGGCAACTTGTCTGACCTCGGTTAAACCAAGGTAATGGCCCCACTAGGTGGCATGCTTACTGTTAACTGAATCATGTATGTTCGACCAGGATAACCGACTCGATCTACCCGAACTAACCTAACAAGTTCAACTAACATATTTAATCTTGAAAGACGCCCTATTAGTAACTAACTGAATATTATACGTGTTCATTAGTTAGGTCTAGATTCCCCCGTTCCAATTATGCAACACTCTCACTCACATCCAACAAATCCTAAGTTCAGTTTTCCTCAACAAACCATACGAACAAGGTCTTAGTAATGACAATCGATGTGATGGGTTTCTACTGTTACTGAACTCTCACATATGAAATTATGACTCAATCCTACCCACGGTAACATATAAGGCTCGGTGAGCCACCATAGCACATAATAAACTTGAGACTAATCATATAAGCACATATAGTGTTGCACGTTGACTGCTTACTTGCTAATCATACACGTGTAACACAAATTCATTCAGATAAATAAATTTCATATGACAATTGCACAAAATAGAGCAAACCACATTTCCACGTAGTCATCCAACCCTGTGGGCAGGGATGGGAGAGCCCCTCACCTCGTTGGCCCTTCTGATCAGTCCTCGGAGTGCCTGAAGCTCCAATCACTCTGTGGTGCCCTATACACATGTACTTAAGCAATTTAGAAACGTGTAACTAAGCATCTACCATGCATGTTTCATGCTAATGCTCATGCACCCTCTAGATATTTCCAAGAACTTATTTCTTAGTTCGTTACGTCGTCCTATTTGCTCTTTCTGAAAGTCCAGAATGTCTCATATTCAACTTTCACATTTTCAAGCTATTTAGAACCTCTAAATGCTTAGGTTAGAGATTCTCATTTGTCTAAATTTTCATTTTACGTGTTCATAAGAGTATTTAACTAATAAAAAATTAAATTCACGGTTCAAAATTGGTTTTAGTTTACTCATTCCACCGTCTCCCTTATTCGCCGAGTAAAAGCTTAATTACTACCTCTTTAATTACATATAAAAAATAATTGGGTAATTAGAGCCTTGGAACCAATTTAGCGGGTCTTAGGTGTCCACCACGGACTAGACCAAGGTGTCCAACCCACCGCACAGCTCCTTCCTGTACGGTAGCTTAGTATTTCGCCTCTTTTTCATCGGATTGGGTTCCGGTTGAGACGGTAATTACTCGGGCTTTATTCCCTTGTATATTTCCAGCAACTACAACACTTATACTACTCCATTCCAAGCCTAATCATGCATCAAACTATCAATTTCGAATTTCAGAGTAATTTTCTAACCCAATTTTCCTAATTTCCATACCCAGTCAATTCCTACAGTTTAACTTCGATTTTGAACCTCACTAAGCTTTCAATAACACCCACTAAGCTTAAATTTAACCTCGGAATGTCCCGATTGGAAGAGATTGAAGAATTCCTAAAATAACCAAAATTGGAGAAATTGGGGTTTTGGGAGGTTGGGGCTTTCTCACCTTGATTCAATCGGGTAGAAAGCTTGGTGGGGATGAAAGAAGACTCTGGCCACCTTCTCCGATCACCGGAGCATGTTCTCCGGTGAGAAACCGTCCAAACCTCCGTCTGTGGCCTCTTCTCTCTTCTCGGTTTGCTCCTCGGCTTCTCGTGTTTGTGCCTCTGTTTCACGCTGCTTCCTTTCTTTTTTCTTATTTGTTTTGCATTTTACTGAATGGGTCACAGGTATATGCCCCCAATTTACTAAAATAAATAAAAATAAAGATAAGTGGTTAAATCCCTTTTTTCTTCCCCCCCTTTTAGTTCTCCTTTTCATTTAAGTCCAAAAATTAATATATTTTTCCCCAACTGTTTCTCTTCTTCTTCTTATTTCAACTTTATAATTATTTAATTTAATTTACTATTTCTCAAAAAGAAAAATAAATTAAATAAAAATGATAATAATTAAAGTTAAATATCTCGGATATTACAACACTCATCGGTGAAAACTAAAACTAATTAAAAAAAACAAAAATGAATATCAAGTTTTCGAAACACTCATCGGCGGAAACTGATTACAAAAAGAAAATGAATATCACGATTTCGAAACACTCATCGGCGAAAACTATTTAAAAAAATAAAATGAATATTATGTTTTCGAAACACTCATCGGCGAAAAATGATTAAAAAATGAAAAATGACTATCAAGTTTTCGAAACACTCATCGGCGAAAACTGATTAAACAAATTAAAATGAATATAAAGTTTTCGAAACACTCATCGGCGAAAATTGATTAAAAAAAGAAAATGAATATCAACTTTTCGAAACACTCATGAGCGAAAACTTATTAAAAAAAGAAAAATGAATATCAAGTTTTCGAAACACTAATCCGCAAAAACTGATAAAAAACAAGAAAAATTAATATCAAGATTTTGAAACACTTATTGGCGAAAACTGATAAAAAAGAGAAAAATGAATATGAAGTTTTCGAAACGCTCATCGACGAAAACTAATTAAAAAAAAAAAATGAATATCACGTTTTTGAAACGCTCATCGGCAAAAACTAATTAAAAAAATAAAAATGAATATCAAGTTTTGAAACACTCATCGGCGAAAACTGAATAAAAAAAGAAAAATGAATATGAAGTTTTCGAAACACTTATCGGCGAAAATTGTTTAAAAAATAGAAAAATGAATATCAAGTTTTCGAAACACTCATCGGCGAAAAATGATTAAAAAAAGAAAAACGAATATCACGTTTTTGAAACACTCATCGGCGAAAAATATTTTAAAAAGAAAAGAAAAATGAATATTACGTTTTCGAAACAGTCATCGGCGAAAAATAATTAAAAAATGAAAAATGACTATTAAGTTTTTGAAACACTCATCGACGAAAACTGTCACGACCCCCTATCGGACGTCCGTGACCGGCACGGGAAGTAGGATTTCTCCTATCCCGTAAGCCTCTAATCCCTGATTGACATTTTCACATGTTTAAACTACCCATTTCTAATACAAACAATATATAGTTTTAGGCCATCCATATCCGGTGACCTATGTAGCGTGCAATCCACGGCTCGCTCAACGCCGCTTCAGTCTATACATATACACATATTCACTGACACGTACATATAGTATACATATTGATCACGCGCTTCAGGACGGGTGATCTATCCTATTCACATGCAGAAATCCTGTGTACAGTCATACATATATTCAATCACACGCTTGCATATAGTTTACATATTGACCACACGCCTCAATACGTGTGATCTATCCTATTCACATGCGGGAGCCATATTTCCAAACAATCAGGTATTCAGTCACACATATATATATAATTTACATATTGATCACACCCCTCAAGGCATGTGATCTATCCTAGTCGCATGCGGAAGTCATATATATATATATATATATATATATATTCATGATATATGCTATATAATAGCCTATATTCCCCACCAAGACCTAAATTTAATCTGTATGAATCCGACAATGCTAGAATTCAAGTGTGAACGTACATACGCCACGCCCAAAAAGGATTCATATATATATATACATCACAACACATATACATAATCAAAATAACTACCGACGCGAACAAAGCGTGCTGTCTTCAGAGTTGTCCGCCTCCTTGAGAAGTGGACGCGTTCCCTACTCCTGAACCACTTGTATCTGAAACATGTAAACAGAGGGGGTGAGTCGAACAGACTCAGTGAGAAGCTCCCAAGGCATTCACTTTCTGTCCCCCGCGTTACGCTAAGAGAAACTGGCTCGAAGGCAATGTCTTATTCGAACCTAGTTGATCAAACTAGGAACTTTCTGACTCCAAGTCACGCATAGAGTAATAGCCGACAACTTGTCTGACCCCGGTTAAACCAAGGTAATGGCCACGATGTGCATACTTACTGTTAACTGAATCCTGTCTGTCCGACCAGGATAACTGACTCGATCTACCTGGACAACCTAAACAAACTCAACTAACATATTTAACCTTGAAAGACGCCCTATGAGAACTAGTTGAATATTATACGTGATTACTAGTTAGGCCTAGTTTCCCCCTTTTTAATTATGCATCACTCTCACTTGCACTTAACAACCTAGGTTCATTTTCCTCAATGTACCATACGGTCAAAACCTTTGCACGATGATCAATTTAAATGAGTTTCTAATATTAATGAACCCTCACATATGAAATTTCAACTCAATCCTACCCACGGTATCATATAAGGCTCGGTGAGCCACAATAGCACATATACACCTTGTGATTAATCATATAAGCACATATACTATTGCACGTTGACTACTTACTTGCAAATCATACACGCGTAACACAAATTTATTCATATATATATTTCATATATCAATTTGCACAAAATAGAGCAAACCACATTTTCCACGTAGTCATCCAACCCTATGGGTCAGGGATGGGAGAGCCCCTCACCTCGTTGGCCCTCCTGATCAGTATTCGGAGTGCCTGAAGCTCCAATCACTCTGTGGTGCCCTATACACATTATATTTAAGAAATTTAGAACGCGTAACTAAGCATCTACCATGCACGTGTCATGCTAATGCTTATGCACCCTCTAGCTTTTCCAAGAACTTAATTATTTAGTTCGTTACGTCGTCTTATTTGCTGTTTCTGAAAGTCCAGAATGCCCCATATTCGACTTTCACACTTTCGAGCCATTTAGAACCTCTAATTGCTTAGGTTAGAGATTTCCACTTGTCTAAATTTCTCTTCATGTGTTCATATGGGTATTTAACTAATAAAAGAATGAAATTCACGGTTTAAAAGGGGTTTTAGGTTACTCATTCCACCGTCTCCCTTATTCGCCGAGTAAAAGCTTAATTATTACCTTTTTAATTATATATAAAAATATAATTGGGTATAATTAGAGCCTTGCGACCAATTTCACGGGTCTTAGGTGTCCACCACGGACTTAGACCGAGTTGTCCAACCCACTGCACAACTCTTTACGGTACTGTGGCTTAGTATTTTGCCTCTTTTTCACCGGATTGGGTTCTGGTTGAGACGGTAAATACTCGGGCTTTATTCCCTTAATTATTTCCAGCATTTATAACACTTATACTACTCCAATCCAAGCCTAAACATGCATTAAACTATCAATTTCAAATTTTAGAGCAATTTCCTAACCCAATTTTCCTAATTTTCATACCCGGTCAATTCCTACGGTTTAACTTCGATTTTGAACCTCCCCAAGCTTTCAATAACATCCACTAAGTTCAAATTTAACCCTGGAATGGCCCGATTGGAAGTATTCGAAGAATTCCTAAAATACCCAAAATTGGAGAAATTGGGGTTTTGGGAGTTTGGGGCTTTCTTACTTGATTTCAATCGGATGGGGAGCTTGGTGGTGATGAAAGACGAAGTTCGGTCACCTTCTCCGACATCGGCGTGCCTTTTCCGGCCGGTTCCCGTGGCTTCCTCTCTATCTCGGTCCGTTGGCTACTGCTCTCGGTTCGTGCGTGGCCGTGTGCGTGAGCCTGCTTCTATTCTAATTTTTTTTTATGCATTTGTTGCTTCACGTTTTGGCCCTTAACTTAACATATTATATATATTATTTTTGTGTGTTAATTTAATTGTATGGGGTCACGTTTTGCTCCTGCATATTCTCTTTTCCTTTTTTTTTATTTGTTTAATTGTAAGTGTGTGTGTAATGGGAGGATGGGTGTGTGTGTAAATGGGAGGGGGATGGGTGTGTGTGTAAATGGGAGGGGGTCACGTTGCCCCCCCCCCCCATATATTTTAATATATATATATATATATTTTATATATATATATTATATACTTTTTTTTGAAAAATTTATTTATTTGTTATATCCTCTTTTTCTTTTAGGTCCTAAAAAGAATACTTAGATTTCCTATTTTTCTCCCCTTAATTTTATTTTATTTTATCTTTAATTTAATTTATTTTTCTTTCTGAAAGAAAAATAAATTTAATAATAATGAAAATAATCCAATCTAAATATCTAGGATATTATAATCCTCCCCCCTTAAGAAATTCGGTCCCTGAATTTCAAACAAAATACTAACCTTAGTCTTGATACAGATGAGGATACGTCCTGCGCATTTCACCCTCGACCTCCATGTAGCTTCTTCGGTCGAGTGGTTTCTCCACAGAACTTTAACCGATGGAATCTCTTTAACTATGAGTTTCTCAACTGCCGATCTAAGATTTCCATTGGCTCCTCTTCATATGTCAGATTTTTGGTTAGTTGCACGTCTTGCGATTGAATCACGTGCGAGGGATCGGGAAGATATTTCCGAAGCATTGATACATGAAAGACAGGATGTACTCCCTCCAATTCCGTAGGCAATTCCGACCGATACGCCACGTTCCCAACTCGTTCTAGGATTTCAAACGGTCCGATGTACCGAGGACTTATCTTCCCCTTCTTACCGAACCGCATTACACCTCTCGGTGATACCCTCAAAAACACCTGTTCACTAATGGCGAATTCGAGTTCTCTCCTTCGATTGTCTGCATATGACTTTTGTCTACTCTGAGCCGTTAACAATCTTTCCCTTATGCATTTCACCTTTTCCAAGGCATCTTGTAACAATTCTGGGCCAAT
The DNA here is from genome assembly GCA_014851425.1 of Senna tora. NCBI lineage: Eukaryota > Viridiplantae > Streptophyta > Magnoliopsida > Fabales > Fabaceae > Senna > Senna tora. The sequence goes on from CM026269.1 coordinate 15,814,610, forward strand.
TAGACTAGCTTCTCCGACCTAGAACCACCCAATCGGGGATATGCACCTACGACCATACAGAGCCTCGAAAGGTGCCATTTGGATACTCGCTTGATAACTGTTATTGTAAGCAAACTCGGCGAAAGGTAAATACGTTTCCCAACTTCCGCCGAAATCCATAATACACGCCCGAAGCATGTCTTCAAGGATCTGAATGGTTCTTTCTGATTGGCCGTCAGTCTGTGGGTGGAACACAGTACTCAAATCAACTCTCGTTCCCAACACTTCCTGCAATGACTTCCAAAACCTGGAAGTGAACTGTGGCTCTCTATCAGATATTATGGACACTAGCACACCATGCAATCTAACGATTTTTGATAGATAAATCTGTGCATATTGACTCACTCCGTAAGTGGTCTTAACTAGCAGAAAGTGCGCGAACTTAGTCATGCGATCCACTATCACCCAAACCGAATCAAATCCACGTTGTGATCTTGGCAACCCTGTTACAAAATCCATAGTTATCCTATCCCATTTCCACTCAAGTATTTCTATCTGCTGTAATGTTCCGGCGGCGCTTCTGGTGTTCAGCCTTGACTTGCTGACACACTAAACACCTGGCTACATAGTTTGCAACATCCCTCTTCATGCCATTCCACCAATACAGCTATTTCAGATCGTGATACATTTTATTAGCTCCCGGATGGATTGTATAAGTTGTCCGGTGTGCTTCTTCAAGGATTCTTTCTTTCAAGTTATCAACCATAGGGACAGACAACCATCCCTCCAACCGAAGTACTCCGAAATCATCAATAGAGAATCGGATGTCGTCCCCTTTCTCTTTAGTTACAGTAACCCTGATTTGCTTGAGGTCGGTATCTTCATCCTGTCTGGCCTTCACCTCTTCTACCAGAGAGGACTTAGCTTGTAAATGAGCTAAAAGTGAGTTAGAATTCCCAATCTCAAACTGATTTCCCGTTTGTTCTAGCTCGTGCAGTTCTCTAATCAACGATTTCCTTTCTTCACTTATATGAGCAAGACTGCCTATGGATTTCCGACTCAGAGCATCGGCTACCACATTAGCCTTTCCTGGATGATACAAGATCGTGCAGTCGTAGTCCTTCAACAACTCTAACCATCGGCGTTGTCTCAAGTTCAAGTCTTTCTGCTCAAAAATGTATTTGAGGCTTTTGTGGTCCGTATAAATTTCACAAGTCTCACCATATAAGTAATGTCTCCATATTTTCAAAGCGAATACTATAGCCGCCATTTCGAGGCCGTGAGTCGGGTAGTTCTTCTCATGTTTCCTCAGTTATCGTGATGCATACGCAATCACCTTGCCGTGCTGCATCAAGACACACCCTAACCCGATCCTCGACACATAACAGTATACCACATACCCTCCTGTGCCTTCGAGTAATGCCAGCACCGGAGCGGTAGTCAGGCTATCTTTTAGCTTCTGAAAACTCTGCTCACACTTGTCATCCCATACGAACTTCACTCCTTTCTGAGTCTACTTAGTCATAGGTGCAACAACCTTAGAGAAGTCCTGCACAAATCTTCTATAATATCCAGCCAAACCCAAGAAACTGCGAATTTCAGTAACAGAGGTAGGCTGGGACCAATTCTTCACCGCCTCTACCTTACTTGGATCAACATGGATTCCCTCTGATGATACCACGTGACCCAAAAGGCAACTCTGTCCAGCCAGAATTCACACTTAGAGAAATTGGCATATAGTTTCTCTTCTCTCAACTTCTGCAAGGCTAATCTTAAGTGTTCTGCACGTTCTTCTGAATTCTTAGAGTAAACCAAGATGTCATCAATGAAGACAATGACAAATCGGTCCAGAAATGGTTTAAAGACCCTGTTCATCATGTCCATGAACGCTGCAGGAGCATTAGTTAATCTGAAAGACATCACCAAGAACTCGTAATGTCCGTATTGGGTCCGGAATGCGGTCTTAGGTATATCTGATTCTCGAATCTTTTATTGATTATACCCAGATCGCAAATCAATCTTGGAAAACCGCTTTGTGCCCTGCAACTGATCAAATAGGTCATCTATCCTCGGCAGTGGGTATTGATTGCGGATCGTCACCTTATTTAACTTCTGGTAATCGATGCACAACCGCAAAGATCCATCCTTCTTCACAAAAAGGACCGGTGCACCCCATGAAGAAAAGCTGGGTCTTATAAAACCCTTGTCAAGCAATTCTTGCAATTGTGTATGTAGCTCCTTTAATTCTTTCGGATCCATCCGATAAGGTGGTGTGGAGATAGGCTGGGTGCCAGGTTGCAGCTCAATTTCAAATTCAATCTCACGATCGGCGGCAACCCTGGCAATTCTTCTGGAAATACATCCAAGAACTCTCGCACTACCAGTACTTGAGTCGGTGAAAGTACTGCTTTTGTGGTATCTTGGACCAAGGCCAAATACCCTTTGCATCCCTTTGCAAGTAACTTGGATGCCTTCAAAGCCGAGATCAAGCTTGGATATGGTGCAGCTCTGTCACCCCGTATCACAAAAGGCTCCTCGTTTGGCATATTAAATTTCAAGCATTTAGCCCTGCAGTCCACAACCGCATGGCAAGACGACAACCAATCCATTCCGAGGATCACATCAAGATCAACCATACACAACAACCGAAGGTCTACCACAGTCTCATGACCATCGACCTCCACAATGCAAGACTTGTGCACATACTCTACTGGTACTGCTTCTCCCATTGGAGTAGAGACCAATACTGTTTCTTCCATTCTATTCGGACTCTTGTTGAATTTAGAAGCAAATGCATGCGACACATTGGAATGAGTGGAGCCGGAATCAAATAAGACTCGTGCTTCAAGAGAGCAAACAATAAGGGTACCTGTCACAACTGCATTTGATGCATGAGCGTCCTGCTTAGAAAGTGCAAATACCCGTGCTTGTCCTACACCTACTGCCCCTGGCCCTCTACCACTAGATCCTGCACCACGACCTCTAGTTGCACCTGTACTTGCTGTCTGTGGTGGTACGGTTCTTACTAGTGGGGCTGAAATAGGTGTACCCCTCGGCGTCGGATTACTTCTCACACTTGTACCCTCTTTTCTCTTTGGACACTCTCTAGCCAAATGGCCCACTTGACTGCAGTTGTAACACCCACCTGTCAGTCTCCGACATATTCCAAAATGATACCTTCCGCAAGTCACACACTGGGGTCTTGTTTTACCGGCATTTCCACCCCCTTGCATTCTCTGTCCCCCTTGAAAATTTACTTCTTGTACCTGTTTCATGGGTGGTGGTTGAGGATTGTCCCCCTGCGGACCCTGAGTATCCTGTACCTCTACCTGTTGTCTTCCTTTTCTTACTTCCACCTCCTTGGTTGTCACTGCCTGTAATTAACTTGACCTTGGGATCAATAGAAGTCTCGTACCTCTTCCTAGTTTCAATCATCCTGGCACAGTCTGCTGCTTCTGCTAAGGTCTCAAATTGTCTTCTCTGGGTAACAAAGCAGTAAATAACGGCTCCGTGAGACGGTGTATGAACCTCTTGATCCTCGCCTCTTCATCAGGAACCAACTCAGGTGAGAATTGAGCTAGTTCTGTAAAAAGTAATTCATACTCCGTCACGGTCATATTAGGCGTCACCCACAACTCCTCGAATTGCTGATGCTTCGCATCTTTGGTGCCTTCAGATAAAAACCGACCCAGGAATTCCCTCTGAAAATCTTCCCAGGTCATCGGTGCCACTCTTCTTGAATACCTCGTCTGTACGGACTTTATCCATACTCTAGCAGCTCCCCTCAGCTGGAATGAAGCTAATTCCACTAACTCATGTCCTGAGCACCTCAGCATGTGCCCAATTCTGACTATGTCTCTCACAAAGTACTGCGGGTCCTCTTTCTCACTAGTTTCTCAGAAAGTGGGTGGATGAAGCTTCAGAAATTTTGAAATTGGCAGCTCTCTGGGTGCTACCCGTGGCTCACGAGGCATTTCCTGTGGTTGTTGCCATTCCCTATCCTCTTCCTCAACAACCTCCATCTCTTGATTGCTAGGAACTCTCTCTTGTTCTTCCTCGCCGACTACTAACCGGCGTACTTCCCTCTGTATTTGTCTCGTCATCTCTTCTCTTAATTCCTGAAATCCTGCCGTGAGCATTTCTCCACAGAAGGTGCACCTGTCTCTACTTGAGGTTGAGGTCCCGGTGACTGTCTCCTCTCTTCCCCTCTCACTTGTGCTCTCCCTCAACCTAGAGCACGACCTCTACCTCGGCCTCGGTACGGCCTCTACCTCGGCCCTGGGTGGGCATTCCCTCCTCCTGAACTGATTCTCGATCAATTTCAGCAGGAGTTCTCCCTCCACCCCTAGTCTGTCTCGTGATCGGTGGCATCCCCATACTGCACAAGGACCACACCTAATGAGTACACGTATATCAATGATATTTCATATCAAAGAGAGTAGAAAGAAAGGCTGACACAATTTCCTGGGTACTTCCACAAGTGCCTTTTTACTCCCCACGTTGTGCCCGGTTCACAACGAGGCGTAAACCGACACTCGGTCTTACCTATGGCTTCATACAGTTTAAAGATAACCTCCTCTGATACCAAGTTTTCCACGACCCCCTATCGGACGTTCGTGACCGGCACGAGAAGTAGGTTCTCCTATCCTGTAAGCTTCTAATCCCTGATTGACATTTTCACATGTTTATAACTACCCATTTCTAATACAAACAATATATAGTATTTATGGCCATCCATATCCGGTGACTAAGTAGCGTGTAATCCACGGCTCGCTCAAGCCGCTTCAGTCTATACATATACACATAATCACTCACACGTACAATAGTACATATTGATCACGCGCTTCAGGGCGGGTGATCTATCCTATTCACATGCAGAAATCCTGTGTACAGTCATACAATATTCAATCACACGCTTGCATATAGTTTACATATTGACCACACGCCTCAATACGTGATCTATCCTATTCACATGCGGAAGCCATTTTCCTTACAATCAGGTATTCAGTCACATATATAATTTACATATTTATCACACCCCTCAAGGCGTGTGATCTATCCTAGTCCATGCGGAAGTCATATATATATATATATATATATATATATATATATTCATGATATATGCTATATCATAGCCTATATTCCCAACACCAAGACTAACTTTAATCTGTATGAAGCCGACAATGCTAGAATTCAAGTGTGACATATATATATACAGCAGTGAAACGTACATACGCCACGCCCAAAAGGATTTATATATATATATATGCATCATAACACATATACATAATCAAATAACTACCGACGCGAACAAAGCGTGCGGTCTTCAGAGTTGTCCGCCTCCTTGAGAAGAAGTGGACGCGTTCCCGACTCCTGAACCACCTGTATCTGAAACATGTAAACAGGGGGGGTGAGTCGAACAGACTCAGTGAGAAGCTCCCCCATCCCTGGCGTACCAACGGTACCACTACAGCTGGGGGAAGGGAGCAACCACAACCACATGCGCATGAAACAGATTTATATTGTGACCTTAAATATGATCAGGCAATCAATATATCATATTCACAATTAAAAATCATAATTCATGCTCCTAACATGTTTATTAATCCGCATGTAAACCAATCATAAACATATCATATCTTTCATTAGTCATACATAGTTATGCTCGTAGGCATTCACTTTCTGTCTCCTGCATTACGCTAAGAGAAATACTGGCCCGAAGGCATTCACTTTCTGTCCCTCGCGTTACGCTAAGAGAAATACTGGCCCGAAGGCAATGTCTTATTCGAACCTAGTTGATCAAACTAGGAACTTTCTAACTCCAAGGCACGCTTAGAGTAATAGTCGGCAACTTGTCTGACCCCGGTTAAACCAAGGTAATGGCCACTATGTGGCATACTACTGTTAACTGAATCCTGTCTGTCCGACCAGGATAACCGATTCGATCTACCCGGACAACCTAAAAAAACTCAACTAACATATTTAACCTTGAAAGACGCCCTATGAGAACTAGTTGAATATTATACGTGATTACTAGTTAGGCCTAGTTTCCCCCTTTTTAATTATGCATCACTCTCACTCACACTTAACAACCTAGGTTCATTTTCCTCAATGTACCATACGGTCAAACCTTTGCACGATGATCAATTTAAATGGGTTTCTAATATTAATGAACCCTCACATATGAAATTTCGACTCAATCCGACCCACGGTATCATAAGGCTCGGTGAGCCACAATAACACATATACACCTTGTGATTAATCATATAAGAACATATGCTATTGCACGTTGACTACTTGCAAATCATACACGCGTAACACAAATTTATTCATATATATTTCATATATCAATTTGCACAAAATAGAACAAACCACATTTTCCACGTAGTCATCCAACCCTGTGGGGCAGGGATGGGAGAGACCCTCACCTCGTTGGCCCTCCTGATCAGTAGTCAGAGTGCTTGAAGCTCCAATCACTCTGTGGTGCCCTATACACATTATATTTAAGAAATTTAGAACCCGTAACTAAGCATCTACCATGCATGTGTCATGCTAATGCTTATGCACCCTCTAGCTATTTCCAAGAACTTAATTATTTAGTTCGTTACGTCATCTTATTTGCTCTTTCTGAAAGTCCAGAATGCCCCATATTCGACTTTCACACTTTCGAGCCATTTAGAACCTCTAATTGCTTAGGTTAGAGATTTTCACTTGTCTAAATTTCCCTTCATGTTCATATGGGTATTTAACTAAAAAGAATGAAATTCACGGTTTAAAAGGGGCTTTAGCTTACTCATTCCACCGTCTCCCTTATTCGCCGAGTAAAAGCTTAATTATTACCTTTTTTAATTATATATAAAAATATAATTGGGTATAATTAAAGCCTTGGGACCAATTTAACGGGTCTTAGGTGTCCACCACGGACTTATACCGAGGTGTCCAACCCACCGCACAGCTTTCAATAACATCCACTAAGTTCAAATTTAACCCCGGAATGCCCCGATTGGAAGTATTCGAAGAATTTCTAAAATACCCAAAATTGGAGAAATTAGGGTTTTGGGAGTTGGGGCTTTTTTACTTGATTTCAATCGGATGGGGAGCTTGGTGGTGATGAAAGACGAAGTCCGGTCACCTTCTCCGGCACCGGCGTGCCTTTTCCGGCGGTTCCCGTGGCTTCCTCTCCGTCTCGATCCGTTGGCTACTGCTCTCGGTTCGTGCGTGGCCGTGTGCGTGAGTCTGCTTCTGTTCTAATTTTATTTTATGCGTTTGTTGCTTCACGTTTTGGCCATTAACTTAACATTATATATATATTATTTTATTTGTGTGTTAATTGAATTGTATGGGGTCACGTTTTGCTCCTGCATATTCTTTTCCTTTTTTTATTGTTTAATTGCGAGTGTGTGTGTAATGGGAAGATGGGTGTGTGTGGAAATGGGGGGGGTCACGTTGCCCCCCCCCCATATATTTTAATATATATATATAATATTTTATATATATATACTTTTTTTTGAAAAATTTATTTATTTGTTATATCCTCTTTTTCTTTAGGTCCTAAAAAGATACTTAGATTTTCTATTTTTCTCCCTTAATTTTATTTTATCATTAATTTAATTTATTTTTCTTTCTGAAAGAAAAATAAATTTAATAATAATGAAAATAATCCAATCTAAATATCTCGGATATTACGAAAACTGATTAAAAAAATAAAAATGAATATAAAGTTTTCGAAACACTCATCGGTGAAAACTTACTAAAAAAAGAAAATGAATATCAAGTTTTCGAAACACTCATCGACGAAAACTGATTAAAAAATAAAATGAATATAAAGTTTTCGAAACACTCATCGGCGAAAACTGATTAAAAAAAGAAATGAATGTCAAGTTTTCGAAACACTCATCGGTGAAAACTAATTAAAAAACAAAAATAAATATCAAGTTTTCGAAACACTCTTTGGTGAAAACTTACTAAAAAAAGAAAAATGATGATCAAGTTTTCGAAAACCTCATCTACGAAAACTGATTAAAAAAATAAAAATGAATATCATGTATTCGAAACACTCATCAGCGAAAACTGATTAAAAAAAGAAAAATGAATATCAAGATTTCAAAACACTCATCGGCGAAAACTGATTAAAAAAATGAATATTAAGTTTTCAGAACACTCATCGGCGAAAATTGATTAAAAAAAGAAAAATGAATATCAAGTTTTCGAAAACACTCATCGGCGAAAACTGATTAAAAAGAAAAATGAATATCAAGTTTCGAAACACTAATCGGCAAAAACTGATTAAATAAAAGAAAAATGAATATCAAGTTTTCGAAATACTCATCAGCGAAAACTTACTAAAAAAAGAAAAACGAATATCTAGTTTTCGAAACACTCATCGGTGAAGACTGATTAAAAAAAATAAATACAAATATAAAGTTTTCGAAACACTCATCGGCGAAAACTGATTAAAAGTAGAAAAAGAGTATCAAGTTTTCGAAACACTCATCGGTGAAAACTGATTAAAAAATAAAAACGAATATCAAGTTTTCGAAACACTCATGAGCAAAAACTTATTAAAAAAGAAAAATAAATATCAAGTTTTTTAAACACTAATCGGCAAAAACTGATTAAATAAAGAAAAATGAATATTAAGTTTTCGAAATACTATTTAGCGAAAACTTATTAAAAAAGGAAAATGAATATCAAGTTTCGAAACACTTATCGTCGAAAACTGATTAAAAAAATAAAAATGAAGATTAAGTTTTCGAAACACTCATCGGTAAAAACTTATTAAAAAGAAAAATGAATATAAAGTTTACTACATACTCATCGGCGAAAACTAAAAAACAAGAAAAATGAATATCAAGATTTCGAAACACTCATCGGCGAAAACTTATTAAAAAAAGCAAAATGAATATTAAGTTTTCGAAACGCTAATCGGCGAAAACTAATTAAAAAAATAAAAATGAATATCAAGTTTTTGAAACACTCATTGGCGAAAACTGATTAAAAAAAGAAAAAGGAATATTAAGTTTTCGACACACTTATCGGCGAAAACTTATTAAAAAAATGAATATCAAGTTTTCGACACACTTATCGGGAAAACTGATTAAAAAAAGAAAAATGAATATCAAGTTTTCGAAACACTCATCGGCAAAAACTGATTAAAATAAGAAAAATGAATATCAAGTTTTCGAAACACTCATCTGCGAAAACTTACTAAAAAAAAAAAAAATGGATATCAAGTTTTCGAAACCCTCATCAACGAAAACTAATTAAAAAAATAAAAATGAATATCACGTATTCGAAACACTCATCGGCGAAAACAGATTAAAAAAGGAAATGAATATCAAGTTTTCGAAACACTCATCGGTGAAAACTGATTAAAAAAAGAAAAATAAATATCAAGTTTCCGAAACACTCATTAGCGAAAACTTACTAAGAAAAGAAAATTGAATATCAAGTTTTCGAAACCCTCATCAACGAAACTTATTAAAAAAAAATTAAAAATGAATATCAAGTTTTCATAACACTCATCGGCAAATGTGATGAAATAAAGATAAATGAATATCAAGTTTTCGAAACACTCATCGGCGAAAACTGATTAAAAAAAAGAAAAATGATTATTAAGTTTTCATAACACTAATCGGTGAAAACTGATTAAAAAAAGAAAAATGAATATCAAGTTTTCGAAAACACTCATCGGCGAAAACTGATTAAAAAAAGAAAAATGAATATCAAGTTTTCGAAACACTCATCGTGAAAACTAATTAAGAAAAAGAAAAATGAATAACAAATTTTTGAAACACTCATCAGCAAAAAATATTTTTAAAAAAAAAGAAAAATGAATATTACCTTTTCGAAACACTCATCGGCAAAAACAGATTAAAGAAAGAAAAATGACTATCAAAATTTCGAAACACTCATCGGCGAAAACTGATTAAAAAAAGAAAAATAAATATCAAGTTTTCGAAGCACTCATCGACGAAAACTGATTAAAAAAAAGAAAAATGAATTTCAAGTTTTCAAAACACTCATCGGCGAAAACTGATTAAAAAAAGAAAAATGAATATCAAGTTTTCGAAAACACTCATCGGCGAAAACTGATTAAAAAAAGAAAAATGAATATCCAGTTTTCGAAACACTAATTGATGAAAAACTGATTAAAAAAATAAATGTAATATCCGAGATATTTAGATTTAATTATTTTCATTTTTATTAAATTTATTTTTCTTTCAGAAAGAAAAATAAATTATATTAAAGAATTATAGGGTTAAAAATAGAATAAAGAAAAAAAGTAATAGGGGATTTTTATAAATTTTCTAGGATCTAAAAGAAAAGAGGATTAAAAAGCATGAGGGAAAAAGAGGATATAACAAATAATAAGTTTTTCTAATAAAATAAAAATATATAATATAATTTTATATATATATATATAATTGGGGGGGGGGGGAAACCGTGACCCCCATCCATTCTTCCACTAACACATATATAATATATATATACAATATTAAAAACACACACACCCATCCAGCAACTCATACACACAATATAAAAAAAAAGAGAAGAAGCAAAAACACGCACAAGAGAGGAGGAGAAGCCACGAGACGACGGGTTTTGGCCGGATCTTCGCCAGAGAGCGTGCGCCGGCACCGGGAAAGGTGGCCGGAGTCTTCCTTCACCTCCATCCAACCTTCTATCCGATTGAAATCAAGTAAGAAAGCCCCAATCCTTCAAAACCCCAATTTCTCCAATTTTGGGTATTTTAGGAATGCTTTAATTTCTCCCAATCGGGGCATTCCAGGGTTAAATTTGAGCTTAGTGGATGTTATTGAAAGCTTAGGAAGGTTCAGAATCGAAGTGAAACCATAGGATTTGACCGGGTATGGAAGTTAGGAAAAATGGGTTAGGAAATTGCTCTAAATTCGAAATTGATAGTTTGATGCATGTTTAGGCTTGTATTGGAGTAGTATAAGTGTTGTAGTTGCTGGAAATAGACAAGGGAATAAAGCCCGAGTATTTACCGTCTTAACCAGAACTCAATCCGGTGAAAAAGAGGCGAAATACTAAGCCACCGTACAGTAAGGAGCTGTGCGGTGGGTTGGACACCTCGGTCTAGTCCGTGGTGGACACCTAAGACCCGTTAAATTAGTTCCAAGGCTCCAATTATACCCAATTATATTTTTATATATAATTAAAAAGGTAAAATTAAGCTTTTACTCGGCGAATAAGGGAGACGGTAGAATGAGTAAGCTAAAGCCCCTTTTAAACCGTGAATTTAATTCTTTTTTAGTTAAATACCCATATGAACACATGAAGGGAAATTTAGGCAAGTGGAAATCTCTAACATAAGAAATTAGAGGTTCTAAATGGCTCGAAAGTGTGAAAGTCGAATATGGGACATTCTGGACTTTCAGAAAGAGCAAATAAGACGACGTAACGAACTAAATAATTAGTTCTTGGAAAATAGCTAGAGGGTGCATAAGCATTAGCATGACACGTGCATGGTAGATGCTTAGTTACGCGTTCTAAATTTCTTAAATATAATGTGTATAGGGCACCACAGAGTGATTGGAGCTTCAGGCACTCCGAGTACTGATTAGGAGAGCCAACGAGGTGAGGGGCTCTCCCATCCCTGCCCCACAGGGTTGGATGACTACGTGGAAAATGTGGTTTGCTCTATTTTGTGAAAATTGATATATGGAAAATATTTATATGAATAAATTTCTGTTACACGTGTATGATTTGCAAGTAAGCAGTCAACGTGCAATAGTATATGTGCTTATATGATTAATCTCAAGGTGTATATGTGCTATTATGGCTCACTGAGCCTTATATGTTACCGTGGGTAGGATTGAGTCATAATTTCATATGTGAAGAGTTCAGTAATATTAGAAACCAATCACATCGAGCGTCACCATTAAGACCTTGTTCGTATGGTTTGTTGAGGAAAACTGAACCTAGGTTGCGAATGTGAGTGAGAGGGTTGCATAATTGAAAAGGGAGACACTAGGCCTAGCTAATTCACACGTGTAATATTCAGTTAGTTATTAATAGGGCGTCTTTCAAGGTCGAATAAGTTATTTGAACTTGTTTAGGTTAGTTCGGGTAGATCGAGTTAGTTATCCTGGTTGGACAGACAGGATTCAGTTAACAATAAGTATGCCACATAGTGGCCATTACCTTGGTTTAACCGGGGTCAGACAAGTTGCCGGCTATTACTCTAAGCGTGCCTTGGAGTCAGAAAGTTCCTAGTTTGATCAACTAGGTTCGAATAAGACATTGCCTTTGGGCCAGTATTTCTCTTAGCGTAACGCGGAAGACAGAACGTGAATGCCTTCGGGCCAGTATTTCTCTTAGTGTAATGCAGGAAACAGAAAGTGAATGCCTACGAGCATAACTATGTGTGAATTATGAAAGTATATTATATATGTTGTGATTTATGTATGTGCAGAGTAATAAATTGTTAGGAGCATGAATTAGAATTTTAATTGTGAATATGATATTGACTGCCTGATCATATTAAAGATCACAATATAAATCCATTTCATGCGCATGTGGTTGTGGTTGCTCCCTTCCCCCAGCTGTAGTGGTACCCGCTACTACGCCAAGGATGGGGGAGCTTCTCACTGAGTCTGTTCGACTCACCCCCCTATTTACATGTTTCAGATACAGGTGGTTCAGGCATCAGGAACGCGTCCACTTCTTCTTAAGGAGGCGGACAACTCTGAAGACCGCACGCATAGTCCCCGTGGGTGGTGTATTTTGGTTTTGTCCATATGTGGTGATATATAATATATATATATATATATATATGAATCCTTTTGGGTGTAGTGTTTGTACAATACAGCTGCTGTATATATAAGTCTTATTCTAGCATTGTCGGCTTCATACAGATTAAACTTAGGTTTGGTGATGGGAATATAGGCTATGATATAATATATACATGTATATACGTATATGACTTCCGCATGCGACTAGGATAGATCACACGCCTTGAGGGGTGTGATAAATATGTAAATTACATAATATATATATATATATGTGTGTGTACTGAATACCTGATTGTATGAAAATATGGCTTCCGCATGTGAATAGGATAGATCACACGCATTGAGGCGTGTGATCAATATGTAAACTATGCAAGCGTGTGATTGAATATATGTATGATTGTATACAGGACTTCTGCATGTGAATAGGATAGATCACCTGCCCTGAAGCACGTGATCAATATGTATACTATATGTACGTTGAATGAATATGTGTATATATATAGACTGAATGGCGCTGAGCGAGCCGTGGATTGCAAACTGCTTAAGTCAGGAAATGGATGACCATATGTATTATATATTGTTTGTATTAGAAATGGGTAGATATACGCATATTAAAGTGTCAATCAGGGATTAGGCTTGTGGGATAGGAGAAATCCTACTTCCCGTGCCGGTCACGGACGTCCGATAGGGGGTCGTGACATAGCTAATGAGTGTTTCGGGAACTTGATATTTATTTTTCTTTTTTTAATCAGTTTTCCTCGATAAGTGTGTCGAAAACTTGATATTCATTTTCCTTTTTTAATCAGTTTTCGCTGATGAGTGTTTCGAATACATGATATTCATTTTTATTTTTGTAATTAGTTTTTGTCGATGAGCATTTCAAAAACTTGATATTCATTTTTCTTTTTTTATTCAGTTTTCGCCGATGAGTGTTTCGAAAACTTGATATTCATTTTTATTTTTTATTCAGTTTTCCCCGATGAGTGTTTCGAAAACTTGATATTCATTTTTCTTTTTTTAATCAGTTTTTGCCGATGAGTGTTTTGAAAACTTGATATTCATTTTTCTTTTTTTCAAGCAGTTTTCGCCGATGAGTGTTTCAAAAACATGATATTTATTTTCTTTTTTTAATCAGTTTTCGCCGATGAGTGTTTCGAAAACTTGTAGTCGTTTTTCGATTTTTAATCAGTTTTCGCCGATGAGTGTTTCGAAAACGTAATAATCAATTTTCTTTTGCTTAAATAGTTTTCGCCGATGAGTGTTTTGGAAACTTGATATTCATTTTTCTTTTTCTTAATCAGTTTCCGCCGATGAGTGTTTCTAAAACGTGATATTCATTTTCTTTTTTAATTTGTTTTCACCGATGAGTGTTTCGAAAACTTGATATCATTTTTTTAATCAGTTTTCGCCGATGAGTGTTCTGAAAACTTGATATTCATTTTTCTTTTTTTTAATCAGTTTTCGCCGATGAGTGTTTTAAAAACCTGATATTCATTTTTCTTTTCTTAATCATTTTCATCGATGAGTGTTTCGAAAACTTGATATTCATTTTTCTTGTTTTTTATCAGTATTCGCCGATGAGTATTTCGAAAACTTGATATTCATTTTCCTTTTTTAATCAGTTTTCGCCGATGAGTGTTTCTAAAACTTTATATTCATTTTAATTTTTTTAATCAGTTTTTGTCGACGAGTGTTTCGAAAACTGGATATTATTTTTCTTTTTTTTAGTAAGTTTTCGCTGATGAGTGTTTTGAAAACTTGATACTCTTTTTCTTTTTTAATCAGTTTTCGCCGATGAGTGTTTTCGAAAACTTGATTTTTTATCTTTTTTAATCAGTTTTCGCCGATGAGTGTTCTGAAACTTGATATTCATTTTTCTTTTTAATCAGTTTTTGCTGATGAGTGTTTTGAAAACTTGATATTCATTTTCTTTTTTTAATCAGTTTTCGCCGATTAGTGTTTCGAAAACTTGATAGTCATTTTCATTTTTTAATCAGTTTTCGCCGATGAGTGTTTCGAAAACGTAATATTCTTTTTTTTTTGTTTAAATAGTTTCGCCGATGAGTGTTTCGAAAACTTGATATTCATTTTTATTTTTCTTAATCAGTTTTCACCGATGAGTGCTTCGAAAACGTGATATTCATTTTCTTTATTTAATTAGTTTTCATCGAAAAGCGTTTTCGAAAACTTGATATTCATTTTCTTTTTTTAATCAGTTTTCGCCGATGAGTGTTCTGAAAATTTGATATTCATTTTTCTTTTTTTTTAATCAGTTTTCGCCGATGAGTGTTTTAAAAACTTGATATTCATTTTTCTTTTTTTAAACATTTTTCACCGATGAGTGTTTCGAAAACTTGATATTCATTTTTCTTTTTTTAATCAGTTTTTACCGATGATTGTTTCAAAAACTTGATATTCATTTCCTTTTTAATCAGTTTTCGCCGATGAGTGTTTCGAAAACGTAATATTTATTTTCTTTTTTTTAAATATTTTCCCCAATGACTGTTTCGAAAACTTGATATTCATTTTTCTTTTTCTTAATCA
This sequence comes from Senna tora, assembly GCA_014851425.1. Taxonomy (NCBI): domain Eukaryota; kingdom Viridiplantae; phylum Streptophyta; class Magnoliopsida; order Fabales; family Fabaceae; genus Senna; species Senna tora. The sequence continues at coordinate 15,829,894 of CM026269.1, forward strand.
GTTATCTCGACGAGTGTTTCAAAAACGTGATATTCATTTTTCTTTATTTAATTAGTTCTCACCGATGAGTGTTTTGAAAACTTGATATTCATTTTCTTTTTCTTAATCAGTTTTCGCCTGTAATATCCGAGATATTTAAATTTAATTACTATCATTATTTATAATTTTTTTTCAGAAAGAAAAATAAATTAAGTTAAATAATTAAAGAATTGAAATAAAAATGAAGAAAGGGAAATATGGAGTATATAAAAAATTTTTAGGACCTAAAAGAAGTTGGGATTTAAAAAAAATGATGGGAAAAAGAGGATAAAATAACAATATATATATATGTATATACATACATATATTATATATACATGATATATATATATATTAGTATGTATATATATATATATATGTATGTATATATATATGTATATATATTTATTATTATTACTATTATTATTATAATTATTATTAAATAAAGGGGGGTCAAACCGTGACCCCCTTTTCACTAACACACGTATAAAAAAAAAAAATATATATATATAATAAGATACATGGGGGGCCACCATGACCCCCATTCAGAAAACACACACCCCCATTGAATAAAACACACACATACACATTAAAAAAAGAAGGAAAGAAGCAAGCAAAGGCACAAGACGCAAGGACCAAACCGAGAAACTCAAGGAGAAGCAAGAGGAGCAACGTGCATGGCGGGTTGGGCCGGATTCTTGCCGGAAAACACGTCCCGCCGCCGGTGAGGGCCACCGGAGTCATCTGACCACCCATTAAGCTCCCCATCTGATTGAATCAAGGTATGGAAGCCCCAATCCTTCAAAACCCGAATTTCTCCAATTTTTGGTATTTTAGGAATTCTTCAAATACTTCCAATCGGGGCATTTCGGGGTTAAATTTGAGCTTACGGGATGTTATTGAAAGCTTAGTGAGGTTCAGAATCGAAGTTAAACCGTAGGAATTGACCGGGTATGGAAATTAGGAAAATTGGGTTAGGAAATTGCTCTAAAATTCGAAATTAATAGTTTGATGCATGTTTAGGCTTAGATTGGAGTAGTATAAGTGTTATTATAAATGCTGGAAATAGTCAAGGGAATAAAGCCTGAGTATTTACCATCTCAACCGGAACCCAATCCAGTGAAAAAGAGGCGAAATACTATGCCACCGTACAATAAGGAACTATGCGGTGGGTTGAACACCTCGGTCTAGTCCGTGGTGGAACCTAAGACCCGTTAAATTGGTTCCAAGGCTCTAACTATACCCAATTATATTTTTATATATAATTAAGGAGGTAGTAAATAAGTTTTTACTCGGCGAATACAGGAGACAGTGGGATGAGTAAGCTAGAGCCTCTTTTGAACTGTGAATTTAATTCTTTTATTAGTTAAATACTCGTATGATACATGAAGGGAAATTTAGACAAGTGGGAATCTCTAACCTAAGAAATTAGAGGTTCTAAATGGCTCGAAAGGGTGAAATTCGAATATGAGACACTCTGGACTTTCAGAAAGAGCAAATAAGACGACGTAACGAACTAAATAATTAGTTCTTGGAAATATCTAGAGGGTGCATAAGCATTAGCATGACACGTGCATGGTAGATGCTTAGTTACACGTTCTAAATTTCTTAAATATAATGTGTATAGGGCACCACAGAGTGATTGGAGCTTCAGGCACTCTGAGGACTGATCAAGAGGGCCAACGAGGTGAGGGGCTCTCCCATCCCTGCCCACAGGGTTGGATGACTACGTGGAAAATGTGGCTTGCTCTATTTTGTGCAAATTGATTATGAAATATATTTATATGAATAAATTTGTGTTACACGTGTATGATTTGCAAGTAAGCAGTCAACGTGCAATATTATATGTGCTTAAATGATTAATCTCAAGGTGTATATGTGCTATTGTGGCTCACTGAGCCTTATAGGTTACCGTGGGTAGGATTGAGTCATAATTTCATATGTGAGGAGTTCAGTAATATTAGAAAGCAATCATATCGATCTTCACCATTAAGACCTTGTTCGTGTGGTTTGTTGAGGAAAACTGAACCTAGGTTGCTGAATGTGAGTGAGAGGGTTGCATAATTGAAAAGGGAGAAACTAGGCCTAGCTAATTCACACGTGTAATATTCAGTTAGTAATTAATAGGGCGTCTTTCAAGGTCGAATATGTTAGTTGAACTTGTTTAGGTTAGTTCGGGTAGATCGAGTCGGTTATCCTGGTCGGACAGAAAAAGATTCAGTTAACATAAGTATGCCACATAGTGGCCATTACCTTGGTTTAACCGGGGTCAGACAAGTTGCCGGCTATTACTCTAAGTATGCCTTGGAGTCAGAAAGTTCCTGGTGTGATCAACCAGGTTCGTACATGAAATTGCCTTCGGGCCAGTATTTCTCTTAGCGTAACGCGGGAGACAGAAAGTGAGTGCCTACGTGCACAAGTATATGTTAATTATGGAACCATATATTATATGTTTATTGTAATATCCGAGATATTTAGAGTTAATTATTTTCATTTTTATTAAATTTATTTTTCTTTCAAAAGAAAAATAAATTAAATTAAAGAATTATAGGGTTAAAAATAGAATAAAGAAGAAAGCAATAGGGGATATTTATAAATTTTCTAAGACCTAAAAGAAAAGAGGATTAAAAAGTGTAGGGAAAGGCCCGGATCCACATGATCCGACCCGACCCAGGGACCGAAACGAAAAACCAAAAATAAGTCTAAGCAGAAATTAAATATTGTGGAAGCTACTAACCTGGACTCCATTGCTAAGACCTTGGATCTTGCCAGTGTCTCTGCTCCACCAGGGCTGACCTCCAATAGATGATCTCCTAAAAGGTCCGCACCAAACGGAGGACTCTACCGACAAGAGGTAGAGCCACATGTCCACGACTGATGCGCGGAAGAGGACTAAAGAGAAAGAGAGAAATATTATACTGAGTGGGGTTTCCCAAACGGGACCCCCCTTTCCAAGACATGGAATGAGCAACTAGAAAGGGGTGGAGTCACTCCTATTTATAGGAGGATGAGAGAGCTCCCATCATTGGCGCAAGCAATGTGGGACTTAGAATATGAACAATATATCATGCTTCCATCATGATCACCTAGCCCACTTTGGGCCACGAGTGTGGGCTCGTGTGAACTCCGATGAGGTCATCTTGGTGTCATTTTGTTCGTCTCTCAGCGAGCTTTCCAACGGATCCTCACTCGACCCGATCGGACTCCCACATGGGCGGATATTTTGTCCTGAAGACCTCAATATATCCAACATACTCCCACTCGCACATGGTGGGAGGCCCATGACTACCTATCACAAAGGACTTCTCTACTTCTCTTTCTCTCGTCGTTTCTTTCATACTCCGTGTCAGTCATGACCGCTTGGCACGATATGTGGGAGCCTTATACTAGAAGCTTGTTAGGGCCCAGCTATAAGTGATGCTACAACCCAAGTGTCTGATGATGTGACCACATGTCTCACCGAAAAAATAGTGCCATGGGTTCCCTAGTCTACAATAAGACTAGGACTTCAGCCACACTCAGTTGCGATATGTGTCCACATCCATGAGAACCTCAAAGGGATCACATAATGGGTCAACCTCAGGATACTATCACACATGCAGATGTCAACACAATCTTCCTTTCGACCTCTTATCAGTTCAATCAAAGATAGCTGCTTTCCTGACAGTCTTCCATCGGGCCGTATTTTTCTGTAGCCTCTTGGAGAGATATCAAAGTAGCAAGCACTACCTTATATCTTCATGACAGAGTCAAAGTGCATAAGGGTACCCCTACGAAAGGATTGATGCATCATTTCAGGGATTCACACAGCATTGAAGCAGGGATTCATTCACATGCTTCCCTTGCGGTTCTTAAAGCACATGCGGTATGAAACGCACGTTGTGGTGTTCTCGAGCGTATGTCGATTTTGATCCTCAATCACTTACACTACACAGACCTCAGTCCAGACTCACTTAGAATCTGACCTGAGTTTGCTACCACACTTCGCTCGCTTCACATAGCGCCAAGTGGAGCACTCACGTCTGGCTACAGGCATTATGAATAGCGGGGATTCATAATTTGATCATAAGACCTCATATCTTAGAAGATCTCATCCTAGTACACTCACTAGGGCGACTTATCAATTCTCAGTGGCATTTTCCTGTTCAACACTCGGCGCTTTTTAGCTGCCTCTGGATATTCACTCTATATCCCATTTTGTGTTCAAGGAAAAAGCACCCAAGTCACATCTTGGCCTACACCACTTGCGTGTCCAAGGCGGTTGCTCGTGTGAGAGAGCCAACCTCCCAAGCCTGTACGACATACTTTATATGTTGTGTAATAAGTACTTCTATTTCTTGATCCACACAAAATAAAGGTATGACTACGCATCATACTTTACTTATGATCAAGAAATAGAGCTCTCACAAATCTTGTCCTCGTGACATAAACTATGTTAAATCACCCTAGTTCTAAGCAATCCTGTGTATCTAAAACACTAGTTTTACGGCTTGTATCTATACAACCAACCCACCAATGTGGGTCCGTGAGGGTATAGAGCCAATGCTCTATCACAGGTGATACTGTGAGGACCCTCTCTCCGGTCACTGATGCTTAGACTAAAACAACATGGTAGTTAACTACTTTGTAACGATGTCTCATACAAAGTTGTGTTGCGTTCTCTTTGGTACTTAGGCTTTCTTTGGTGTAAACCATAACTGTTTGACTTGATGAGATCAATGTCACTAGGTCAACAGCTCTGTCTGTGATCTATAAGTGACTTTAGATCTTCCAATCCAAACTGCCCTGTACTGCTGATGATCATGCAATAAACTCCATGTCCCTAGTGGACAGAGAAATGGATAATCCTTACTTGCCTCTCTGCAAGATGGTTCTAGTGCTTAGCAAAGCATACCAAGACGTGGATGTCCTCTCATCCAAGTCTCTTACCCAATCGACATCAATGTGTGACCCGCCGTTTGCGAGTCACTAATATGATGAAAACAACCGATTGTCAGCAGCGCCCTACAAGTACCTCAAAACACTCTAAACAGTGTGTTTGACCTAGGTTTGACTGATAACGGCTCACAAAGCCGACTACTACAAAAAGCACGTTAGAGCTAGTACACTCTTCATTGTACTTCAAACTACCAACTACATGTATGAAAATACCATCCAATGACTCCATCTCTGACTTAGTCTAAAGATGTGTGGCAAAACTCAAACTCTTGCCTCTTGCTACTATCACATCACACAAGTTCCGACCCCCTCAAATGGGATCCCCCAAGAATCTCTTCTTCATAGGATTCTTATGACAGAGTGAGTCAATTCTTGGAGCATTCTCCATGAATCTTGACTCCCACTGTCTAAACCATTTTCTTTATCTTAAAATGAAAGGATAGCCATGCTTAAGTGGCTAAAGCAGCCTCTGTGTTATTTCTAGCTAGCTATATGTCTTCTACATATAGCATGAGGGTAATGAAATACTCTCAACTTTCTTGAAATGGACTAAGTGGTCAATTACTACGAGTCTAGATGAGTATGTGAGATCTTGACAGATCCTCGGAGTCAGCATACTCTGCGCTCCTAGCCTTTTGCGATGAGACCTATGTGCTTGTGCACATAGATCCCTTCACCTAGTTTGCCATACAATAAAGTGGTCATAACATCCTAATCGATGTACTCCCAGACTTAAACTGGTGACCAAAGCTAGAATCAAACTCTGACCACACAATGAATGAGAAGGTTTCGTCACAGTAGATACCTTCTTGTTGTGTGTACCTCTTCACTGCTTAATGTGCCTAGTAGTGGTCAATTGACCCATCTGCCTCCCTTAAATTTTGAGAGCACGCTTGTTCTCAAAAATGCCTTGTGACGCGGGGCAGATCCACCAAGTCTTATACTTGGTATGTCCTTATAGACTTTGTCTTTTCTTCTTCCATCGTTTTAGTCCACTTTTTCTTAGTAGGGCCGGAGAGAGCCTTTTGAACTATCAAAGGCTCTACTTGATCATTTAGTACTCCTCTTGGATTGTGCTTCGTGGAAGATATGCTCCTCGTAAGCATTACTCCCACTGGACTCAGCAACTGGAGATGCGTCCAACACTCCTCTCAACGTTTTGTAGGTCCACCTCCTTTCAATAAAGATACACATCCCAAAATCCGTCTCCCTTCCTCTAGAAAAGTTTGTCTTAAGGATCATTACATCCTTAGACTTAAATTATGTGACTATTACGTTCTCGCTAATGAAGACATCCTTTTGAGTGACCAAGCTATCTTACCAAGACACGCTACTTGCCTCTAGGGTCAAGCTTCCCATACTCATAGGAAGGATCAAGTATGCTGTATACCCTCATGGTCTCAGCATACTCTAATCAGGTCATTCACCTAACTAGAACTCATAAGGACTCACTCACATAATTTGAAAGGGCATATGGTTAAGTACGAAAGTGACTATTGGCAAAGCATCTCCCCAATAGGAACGTTCACCTAAGTCATTATCAACTTAACCAACTCCAGGAGCAACTCATTAAGCTGTGGAGTGTGTGGAATAGTTAGTTGTTTAACTATCCCAATTTCATCACATAACTGTGAGAAAATACTATGCCGCTTGCCTTGCCCTTACGTTTATGGACCGCTGATGTCCGAGTGGACTAATTTGATGAAAGAGGATTTTCTGATTTCATGACTGAATGGTTCTTAGGTTGCTTTGACTGCAAGGCAACGTTTAGAGACTAGCATTAGGAATTTGTCCTCACAAATTCTCCTTTGCTAATACGTAATTGCGTCCCACACGCATTTGCCAAAAAAAGGTGTATCAACCACAGAGGAAGACACAGCAAAGCAACTAGTTGAATTACGGGAATGTAATTCAAAATGTATCACAACACAACCATTGTCATAAAATCAAAACTAACACTAAGGAGTCATGATAAACATGTAGATCACATTATATGCTAAGTTCTCCACGGAAAAACAGCTCATAATAAGTTCCGTCCAGTATCTAGAACACAAAACATATATAAAGATAAAGAGTGGCCACTACGCAACTTCGTTTTGTAGCTGCCCAACCTCTTAATTTTAATAATGCTTTGTTCCCACAAGGATACTTCTGCTCCCATTGAACAGAGGACGGAACTCCATGAACCAATGTTCATGGATGAGAGGAAAATGATTGCTGCAAACAATTTTTTTGCGCATAGTGCCTTATGGATTAGCACAAGCAACATTTGACCTTGGCAAAATCTCTTTTCCTCTCTTGCTTTTTGATGCGAACCCACTAGGGATTGACCCTACGAACCCACAATCAATCTGAAATATTCTTACCCCAAGAAAGCTAAACAAAGGTCAAACGATCCACTTGAACCCTTGAACTCGAACGAACAAGGACCCGAAGTGTTAGAAGACGCCACAAGGATGATCAAACCTTGATAAGTCTGTTAGTTCAATGAAGAACCCTAGAGAGAAATCCACTCTCAAGATGAATAATTCAAATTCTCATTAAATTCAAACTTAACTTGTCGCAAATACAAGATAGAAAAGAACTATTATACTCCAAAAAAGAAAACTCTAGAGTCCTAAAACAATTAAAACCCTAAATCCTAACATAACTTAAAAATAAAACTATTAGGTCTTTCTAACAATCATACTTAAACCCAATATAATTAAAACACTAAATCTTAAAAAATTATCTAAAAAAACTAATGGACTTTAAAAATAAAGCCTAAATATAATGATTTTCGCACAAAAATTCAACCCAAATTAAAATAAGCATTTTAAGCCCAAAATAAGAAGATCTAGGCTTAAACAAGTCTCCACATATATAGTACATGGTCCAAGCTCTCCAAATTAATGGTTTCAAGCCCAAAACATGTTGTGCAGCTCGACTTTCAGCCCAAATTGTGTAACTCACGTTTTTATCTAGCGGCTTTAATTTGATTTTCTTGACTCTTCTTGCTTTTAATAATACAATTGTTTCGGAAGATAAATTCTGGCCACTATTTGTGCTTTCCCTGCTCGCATCATTCTCTCTTTCCTCGAAAAGATTCATCCTCGAATCTTCGTACAACTTTTGTCGCCAAAGCTCATTTGTCTCCTTAAAATGAAATGTATCTCCAAATACAAAATCATTAGGATCAAATCTCATACCAAGAACTAAAGGTGTTGAGTCTTTAGTTATTTCGTCTGCAAATTCCTCTTCATGTTCCTGTAACAAAGAAACATCACAACTAGACAAATATGGGTCACTGTCAGTAGAAATCAATGATTCACCCTGTTTTTCACTCTCTATTGGGCCATTAATTTGTTTCTTTTCTTCCATGACCTCTTTTCTCTCATTTATTTTAATTTTCTCTATTTCACTCTTTTTTTAAGCTCACTCTCTCTTTTATCTTTTTCTTCTTTGATGTTGAGTTGATCCTCATATATTTGCTCTGGAGTCAATGGTACAAGAGTAACAGGTTTGTTGTTCATTACAAAATAATATCTATTGGTAAACCTATTCTTCTTAGCCTTCCTATCAAGCTCCCAAGGTCTTCCCAATAGTATATGCCCAGCATGCATAGGAACAACATCACACAAGATTTTATCACAATATTTGCCTATTGAAAAAGAAACTAGAACCTGTTATCAACTTTAATTTCCCCACATTCATTCGACCATTGCAACTTGTATGGTCTAGGGTGTCGAACGGTAGGCAAATTCAATTTCTCCACCATTGTAGTACTAGCAACATTTGTAACACTACCACCATCAATTATCAACCTACATACTTTATTTTTAACACGACAGCGAGTGCGAAAAATATTTTCCCTCTATTCGTTCAACACATGTTTTTCAATTTGGCAAATCAAATCTCTTCTGTACACAAGGCATTCTCCTTCCACAACATTTTTGTCAACTTCATATTCAAACTCTTCCTTATTACGACTATCTCACATTTGTCTGATGCAATTTTTTCAATAAAAGCCCCACTCCGTCTATTATGCCTTGTCACTTAGGTTGACTTATTTGCGAACTAGCAATCCTTTTTCCTTGACTATCTATCCAATCTCCAATTTCTCCAAGAAAAACTTTCAATTGTTGTTGCATTGCATTGATGGTAAACAAAACGACGAAAAGTACAATTTGTTTTTCGTTTTTGATGAACGAAGACGAAACAAGAAAATAGATAGATATGACTTGTTTAGGGTTGAGGCTCTGATACCAAATGATGCGAACCCACTAGGGATTGACCCCACGAACCCACAATCAATATGAAATATTCTTACCCCAAGAAAGCTAAACAAATGTCGAACGATCCACTTGAACCCTTGAACTCGAACGAACAAGGACCCGAAGTGTTAGAAGACGCCACAAGGATGATCAAACCTTGATAAGTCCGTTAGTTCAATGAAGAACCCTAGAGAGAAATCCACTCTCAAGATAAATTCAAATTCTCATAAAATTCAAACTTAACTTGTCGCAAATACAAGATAGAAAAGAACTATTTATACTCCAAAAAGAAAACTCCAGTCCTAAAACAATTAAAACCCTAAATCCTAACATAACTTGAAAAATAAAACTATTGGGTCTTTCTAACAATCATACTTAAACCCAATATAATTAAAACACTAAATCTTAAAAAATCATCTAAAAAAACTAATGGACTTTAAATAATAAAGCCTAAATATAATTATTTTCGCACAAAAATTCAACCCAAATTAAAATAAGCATTTTAAGCCCAAAATAAGAAGATCTAGGCTTAAACAAGTCTCCACATATATAGTACATGGTCCAAGCTCTCCAAATTAATGTTTTCAAGCCCAAAACATGTTGTGCGCGCTCCACTTTCAGCCCAATCTGTGTAAGTCACGTTTTTACTATTATCTGGCGGCTTTAATTTGATTTTCTTGAATCTTCTTGCTTTTAATAATACAATTGTTTCGGGAGATAAATTCTGGCCACTATTTGTGCTTTCCTGCTCGCATCACTTTTCCTTTGAACCGAGGCTACTTACCTTACACTTACCCTTTCTCTTCCTAGCACTACATCTCTTGGACGCATTGCCCTTGTTCTTGGAGCCTAGAGCTCTAAGAAACTTTAGCCACTTAGGCTACGTGCTCGATAGATTTCACAGCCTTATGCCAACAATCCTAGAGCACTAGGTGGTGTTTAATATCATCAAGAAACTTGATGATATTAGTGGAGGTCGGAATGACCTATATGCACTCCCAATAGGAGGGAAGAGATCTGACAACAGTTTGAACTCACTGTTTACCTATGGGGAGTGTTCAGGCTTACTCACAATCCCAAATTATGTTTGATTTCTCCCTTAGATGCGTCTTCATGCTCTTGTCAGAGCGCATCTTGGAGGAATCAAACTTGATTGTAAACTGCCTAAGTTTGGTGGCCACAGTGTCACCAAAGCGATCTCTCTAATGTAATCTACATTCATAAGTTTTGTAGTTATACTATCAGTCAATCCTAGACGCTAACACTAATTACACAGCTCTTTATTACACAACACACAACTCTTGAAAATTGTAATCAACGCAAGACGAATGTAGATATAGTCAGTCTCTGCATTCGAGAAGCAGGTTCAACCACCCTCATCACACAGAAGCCTATATATGTACACCTTCCTCTGCTTGACTCAACAATTTTCACAGAATAGTCACATACTATTCAAAATACCTTTTGGATTCCCACTATGTAAGCGATCAAGAAGGACATCGAGTCGCCACAGGCGCGACCTCGAACTTCCTCTTGATTATAACGACTTACGATCATTTAAATAGTCACATACTATTTAAATTCCCACGTGGATAAGCATTTACATTGAGTTATGGGTTTGCTACATGCTAACCATAGCTCCCACTCGAGTAAAATGCATAAGATAATTTAAACGATCACAAACCGCTTAAATCTTTTCTCTCGTTGTGTATGTGAATGAGTCAAGAGATGGTCATATCCGCGCTTTAGACTCCAATTCACCCTAATTTCTCCCATATTTGGATTCGTCTCACGAAAACAAGAAAAAACGACTAAAAAATCGTCGAAATCGGATCTAAACCGGAGAAATTATGCGCAACAAAAAATTTCGCGACGCTGGTCAACAGTTAGCGTTGACCAGTCAACGGTCAACCATTGACCTCCGACAGTCAACGGCCGCACTGGCCAACTACCGACCGACGTCGGCGGCGGCGGTTGCCAATCACCGGCGCTAACGGCCCACGACGGCGGAGTTCGCCAGTCCTCTGCCGGCTTCAGCGGCTAGTGTTGGCTCCGGTGCCGACAAACCTTCGGCGGGTTGCCGTTCCCGGCGGCATCAATATCTACCGGCAGAGGTTTACTGGACCTCCGTCGCCGACGAACGCCATTAGCGGCGGCGTAGGTGGCGGGACCTCGGCCGTCACCGCCGGTCACCGTTCTCCGCCGGCGACCGCGCCGGTTGCGGGTAAGCACCGGCCGGCCGCCGGACCTTCACCGCCGGCGACGGTATGCGGCGGTGCCGGCTATCGATCGGCTACCGGCAGCAGCAACTCCGTCAGTCGCTTGGCCGGTCAACGTCATCCCTTTAGTCAACTTTCCCCTTCCCCAAAGCAGTAGCATACATCCACAGGTATATATCTAATTCGTAGGGTACACATACCATAAATAATATATACATGCATGTAAATTAGGGTTTTTAATATTGAAAGGGAAACCTAAACATGTTTCTAAATTTTAGGGTATGGGTTACCAATCAATATTGAATTAAAAAATTAACACATAATTTAAATTCAAAAATTATGTGACCCTACCCTACAATATATGAGTATCACATGTTTTAAATAAAAATTAAAACATATAATTAAAATCGGGAACCTAAGCATGTTCCTAAGTTTTAAATAAACAAACCCTAAACATGTTTCTAACCCATTTTGGTTCATCAATCCCTGGAGAACAGAGCTCTAGCATAACCTGGCTCTGATACCAATGTAGGGAAAGGCCCGGATCCACATGATCCGACCCGACCCAGGGACCGAGACGAAAAACCGAAAATAAATCCAGGCAGAAATTAAATATTACGGAAGCTACTAACCTGGACTCCTTTGCTAAGACCTTGGATCTTGCCAGTGTCTATGATCCACCAGGGCTGACCTCCAATCGATGATCTCCGAAAATGGCCGCACCAAATGGAGGACTCTACCTACGAGAGGTAGAGCCACATGTCCACGACTGATGCGCGGAAGAGGACTAAAGAGAAAGAGAGAAATATTATACTGAGTGGGGTTTCCCAAACGGGATCCCCCTTTCCAACACATGGAATGAGCAACTAGAAAGGGGTGGAGTCACTCCTATTTATAGGAGGATGAGAGAGCTCCCATCATTGATGCAAGCATTGTGGGACTTGGAATATGAACAAAATATCATGCTTCCATCATGATCACCTAGCCCACTTTGGGCCATGAGTGCGGGCTCGTGTGAACTCCGATGAGTGTCATCTTGGTGTCGTTTTGTTCATTTCTCAGCGAGCTTTCCAACGAATCCTCACTCGACCCGATCGGACTCCCACATGGGCGGATATTTAGTCCCGAAGACCTCAATATATCCAACAAAAAGCATGAGAGAAAAAGAGAATATAACGTAAATAAGTATTTCTAATAAAATATATATATATATAATATATATATATTAATATATAATAATATCTAATATATTAAAATATATATTAAATAATGGGGGGGGAACCGTGACCCCCCACCCCTTTTAATTAAGACACACATAAAAAGAAAAGAAAAAAAAAGGAATATAATAGTAAAATAAAATGGGGGGCCAACCGTGACCCCCCATCCAATTCACTTAAAAATATAATATATATATTATTAAGTAAATGGGGGGTCAAAACTGTGACCCCCCATCCAGCAACTCATACACACAATATTAAAAAAAAGAGAAGAAGCAGCAAGCACGCACACAAGACGCACGCACGGGGAAGGAGAAGAGGAAGGGGAAAATGGCGGGTTTGGACCGGATTTTCGCCGGAGAAGGTGACCGGACCTCATCTTTCATCACCACCAAGCTTTCTATCTGATTGAAATCAAGTAAGAAAGCCCCAAATCTCTCAATCCCCAATTTCTCCAATTTTGGGTATTTTAGGAATTCTTCAATTTCCTCCAATCGGGGCATTCCGGTGTTAAATTTGAGCTTAGTGGGCGTTATTGAAAGCTTAGTGAGGTTCAGAATGGAAGTTAAACCGTAGGAATTGACCGGGTATGGAAATTAGGAAAAATTGGGTTAGGAAATTGCTCTAAAATTCGAAATTGATAGTTTGAAGCATGAATAGGCTTTGATTGGAGTAGTATAGGTGTTATAAATGCTGGAAATAGTCAAGGGAATAAACCCAATTATTTACCATCTCATCTGGAACCCAATCCAGTGAAAAATAGGCGATATACTAAGTCACCGTACAATAATGAGCTGTGCGGTGGGTTGGACACTTTGGTCTAGTCCGTAGTGGACACCTAAGACCGGCTAAATTGGTCCCAAGGCTCTAATTATACCCAATTATATTTTTATATAATTAAAGAGGTAGTGATTAAGCTTTTACTCGGCGAATAAGGGAGACGGTGGAATGAGTAAGCTAAAGCCTCTTTTGAACCGTGAATTTAATTCTTTTATTAGTTAAATACCCATATGAACACAAGAAGGGAAATTTAGACAAGTGGAAACTTCTAACCTAAGCAATTAGAGGTTCTAAATGGCTCGAAATTGTGAAATTCGAATATGGGACATTCTGGACTTTTAGAAAGAGCAAATAAGACGACGTAACGAACTAAATAATTTATTCTTGGAAAATAGCTAAAGGGTGCATAAGCATTAGCATGACACGTGCATGGTAGATGCTTAGTTACGCGTTCTAAATTTCTTAAATATGTGTATAGGGCACCACAGAGTGATTAGAGCTTCAGGCACTCCAAGTACTGATCAGGAGGGCCAACGAGGTGAGGGCTCTCCCATCCCTGCCCCACAGGGTTGGATGACTACGTGGAGAATGTGGTTTTCTCTGTTTAGTGCAAATTGATATGTGGATATATTTATATGAATAAATTTCTATTACACGTGTATGATTTGCAAATAAGCAGTCAACGTGCAATAGTATATGTGCTTATATGACTAATCTCAAGGTGTATATGCTATTGTGGATCACCGTGGGTTGGATCACTACTGTGGAGTTGGTCCAGGGTGTGGTCAGTGGCCATGCATCGAGACGTCGTGTCGTGCCCGCCATGTGGCCTGGTTGGGTAATGGACGAGTGGGCTCAAGCTATTGCCCCGCAGCAAGGGGTCAGGACGTGCCACGTGGTGGCTACATATCAGTTGTTTTATAGATAGAAGTTGATTGTGTTTGAATAATAGAATTGTCACGAGTGACCAGTACCCAAGTGAATGGGTTAAGTATGTTTTGCCACGTGGTGGCCAGTAACCCGAGTGCAAGGGTTCGAAGTGAAAAAGCCACGTAGTGGCTAGTAGATACCCCAGAGTGGGGAAGATCAAGTAGATGTATGTTATAGTATCTGTGTGCATGTATAAATTGTATGTGTTTGCATATGATTGCTGATTGCAGCGTAGTAGTGACGTACAAGATTACGTCACCACAACGTCTTGTTTGATTCAAATATGCTAAACGTGAGAAGATCGGTAAGTAAGAGCCGGCAATATATGTTACGTTTTTAATTGCTGATTGATGACGTGGAATAAACTACTGCATGCTTGTATCTGTTAAATGCATTTGAGTGGTTGGATGAGATATCTGTTGTTGTGTGGTCGCTAAGAATGTATGTTTATTAATAGTAACCAGTTGTTTTTGCATGTGGTTGTGTATGACTCCCAATCCCAGCGCCATGGTACCCGCCTTGCGCCAGGGATGGGAGAGTTCTCACTGAGTCGCGTGGTTAAGACTCACACCTCATTTTTACTACACAGAGACAGGTTAAGTACAGGTGGAAGCAGTCTCGGTGGAACGAGGGACAAGCAAAACTTTCCAAGACCCACAACTTGTTCATGTGGGTGAATAAATTGTAACTGTAATTTAATTTACTTTATCATGTATCATAAAGTAAAGGGTAGACGTACCCAACTATATTGTATCACTAAATCTAGAACTGTCAGCTTCACACACCTTAAAGATCAGTATTTATTTTACTGCGATACAGGGAAAATTTGTTTTCAAAATGTATATATATACATATATCTGTTGCATGTGAATAGGATAGGCAGCATCTTCGGATGTGTAGCCAGTACACAGGTTATATATTATGTGTGTTTCCTATATCTATATCCTGAAGTGGCATTGGCCGTGGATTTGCTTGCCTAGGATATGCCCCATTTCGGGGTAGCCATGGTATTGTAATGCATGTGAATGTATTTTCAATAATGGATATTCATTTTTCTTTTTCTAGTAAGTTTTAGCTGATGAGTATTTCGAAAACTTGATATTCATTTTTCTTTTTTTTAATCAATTTTCGCCCAGGAGTGTTTTCGAAAAGTTAATATTCATTTTTCTTTTTTAATCAGTTTTCGCCGATGAGTGTTCTGAAAACTTGATATTCATTTTTCGTTTTGTTAATCAGTTTTCGCCGATGAGTGTTTGAAAACTTGATATTCATTTTTCTTTTTTTTTATTAGTTTTCGCCGATGAGTGTTTCGAAAACGTAATATTCTTTTTTCTTTTTTAAAAAATAGTTTTCCCCGAGGAGTGTTGTAATATCCGAGATATTTAGATTTATTTATTTTCATTTTTATTAAATTTATTTTCTTTCAGAAAGAAAAATAAATTAAATTAAAGAATTATAGGGTTAAAAATAGAATAAAGAAGAAAGTAATAGGGGATATTTATAAATTTTCTAGGACCTAAAAGAAAAGAGGATATAACAAGTAACTAAGTTTTTCTAATAAATATATATATATATATATATATAATAAAATATATATATTAAAAAAATAAAGGGGGCCAACCGTGACCCCCTTATCCTTTCACTAATACACATATAAGATATATATATATATATAATAAGATACATGGGGGGCCCAACTTGACCCCCCATTCAGTAAAAGCGCACACACACAAACATTTAAAACAAAAGAGAAAGAGAGCAAAAGGCAGAAGCAGCAAACACGAGAAGAAAAAATAGGAGCCACGCACGCGAGAAACCGGCCGGAAAAGCGCTGGTGAAGCCACGCTGGTGCCGGAGAAGGTGACCGGACTTCCTCTTTCAACACCCACAAGCCTCCCATCCGATTGAAATCAAGTAAGAAAGCCCCAAACTCCCAAAACCCCATTTTCTCCAATTTTGGGTATTTTAGGAATTCTTCAAATACTTCCAATCGGGGCATTCCGGGGTTAAATTTGAGCTTAGTGGGTGTTATTGAAAGTTTAGTAAGGTTCAGAATCGAAGTTAAACCGTAGGATTTGACCTGGTATGGAAATTAGGAAAATTTAGTTAGAAAATTCCTATAAATTGAATTATTGCTAGTTGGATGCATGTATAGGCTTGGATTGGAGTAGTATAGGTGTTCTGATTGCTGGAAACATACAAGGGAATAAAGCCCGGGTATTTACCGTTTCAACCGGAACCCAATCCGGTGAAAAAGAGACGAAATAATAAGCCACCATACAGTAAGGAGCTGTGCGGTGGGTTGAACACCTTGGTCTAGTCCATGGTGGACACCTAAGACCCGCTAAATTGGTTCCAAGGCTCTATTTATACCCAATTATATTGTTATATATAATTAAAGAGGTAGTAATTAAGCTTTTACTCGGCGAATAAGGGAGACGGTGGAATGAGTAAGCTAAGGCCTCTTTTGAGCCGTGAAATTATTCTTTTATTAGTTAAATACCCATATGAGCAAATGAAGTGGAGTTAGACAAGTGGAAATCTCTAACCTAAGCAATTAGAGGTTTTATATGGCTCGAAAGTGTGAAAGTCGAATATGGGGCATTCTGGACTTTCAGAAAAAGCAAATAAGACGACGTAACGAACTAAATAATTAATTCTGGGAATATAGCTAGAGGGTGCATAAGCATTAGCATGACACGTGCATGGTAGATGCTTAGTTACGCGTTCTAAATTTCTTAAATATATATGTGTATAGGGCACCACAGGGTAATTGGAGTTTCAGGCACTTCGAGGATTGATCAGGAGGGCCAACGAGGTGAGGGGCTCTCCCATCCCTGCCCCACAGGGTTGGATGACTACGTGGAAAATGTGGTTTTCTCTATTTTGTGCAAATTGATATGTGGGATATATTTATATGAATAAATTTGTGTTACGTGTATGATTTGCAAGTAAGCAGTCAACGTGCAATAGTATATGTGCTTATATGACTAATCTCAAGGTGTATATGTGCTATTGTGGCTCACTGAGACTTATATGTTACCGTGGGTAGGATTGAGTCATAATTTCATATGTGAGGAGTTCAGTAATATTAGAAACCAATCACATCGATCGTCACCGTTAAGACCTTGTTTCGTATGGTTTGGTTGAGGAAAACTGACCTAGGTTGCTGAATGTGAGTGAGAGGTTTGCATAATTGAAAATGGGGGAAACTAGGCCTAGCTAATTCACACGTGTACTATTCCGTTAGTATTAATAGGGCGTCTTCAAGGTCGAATATGTTAGTTGAACTTGTTTAGGTTAGTTCGGTAGATCGAGTCAGTTATCCTGGTAGGACAGCATGATTCAGTTAACAGTAAGTAGCCACATAGTGGCCATCACCTTGGTTTAACCGGGGTCAGACAAGTTGCCGGCTATTACTCTAAGCATGCCTTGGAGTCAGAAAGTTCCTGGTGTGATCAACCAGGTTTGTACATGAAATTGCCTTCGGGCCAGTATTTCTCTTAAGCGTAATGCGAGGAGACAGAAAGTGAGTGCCTACGTGCACAAGTATAAGTTAACTATGGAACCATATGTTATATGTTTATGATTGATTTACATGCGGATTAATAAATATGTTAGAAGCATGAATTAGGATTTTAAATTGTGAGTATGATTACTGATTGCTTGATCATGTTAAAGATCGTAATACGAATCCGTTTCATGCCCATGTGGTTGTGGTTGCTCCCTTCCCCTAAGCTGTAGTGGTACCCGCTGCTACGCCAGGGATAGGGGGAGCTCCTCACTGAGTCTTTTCGACTCACCCCCATGTTTACATGTTTCAGATACAGGTGGTTCAAGGCGTCGGGAACGCATCTACTTCTTCTCAAGGAGGCGGACAACTCTGAAGACCGCACGCATAGTCCGCGTGGGTAGCATATTTTGGTTTATGTAAATAAATCAGGATGTATATGTATATATATGACTCCTTTTTGGATATAGCTTTTGTACATATACGTCTGCGGTATATATATGTCCTACTCTAGTTTTGTCGGCTTCATACAGATTAAAGTTAGGTCTTGGTGATGGGAACGTAGGCTACGATATAGTATATATCATGTGTATATATATATGACTTCCGCATTGTGAATAGGATAGATCACACGTATTGAGGTGTGTGATCAATATGTAAATTATATGTATGTGTGGTTGAATACCTGTTTGTATGAAAGTATGGCTTCTGCATGTGAATAGGATAGATCACACGCATTGAGGCGTGTGATCAATATGTAAACTATATGTAGGTGTGTGATTGAATATATGTTTGACTGTATACAGGATTTCTGCATGTGAATATGATAGATCACCCGCCCTGAAGCGCGTGATCGATATGTATACTATATGTACGTGTGCGTGAATATGTTATATTTATAGACTGAAGCGGCGCTGAGCGAGCCGTGGATTGCAACTGCTTAGGTCACCGGAAATGGATGACCATATGTATTATATATTGTTTATATTAGAAATGGGTAGATATGCACATATAAAAATGTCAATCAGGGATTAGAGGCTTGCGGGATCGGAGAAATTCCTACCTCCCGTGCCGGGTCCACGGACGTCCGATAGGGGGTTGTGACAAACTTGGTTCAGAGGCAGGTTATCTTTAAATTGTATGAAGCCATAGGTATGACTGGGTGTCAGTTTACGCCTCGTTGTGAAACCGGGCGCAATGTGGGAGTAAAAGGCACTTGTGGAAGTACCCAGGAAATTAAGTCAGCCTTTCTTTCTACTCTCTTTGATATGAAATTTCATTGATATACGTGTACAATATTAGGTGTGGTCCTTATGCAGTATAGGGATGCCACCGATCACGAGACAGGCTAGGGGTGGAGGGAGAATGCCCACCCGAGGCCGAGGTAGAGGTCGTGTTCGAGGTCGAGGTAGAGCATAAGTGAGAGGAGAAGAGAGGAGACAGTCACCGGATCCTCAAGTAGAGACAGATGCACCCCTCTGTGGCGGAAATGCTCACGGCGGGGTTCAGGAATTAAGAGAAAGAGATGACGAGACAAATACAGAGGGAAGTACGCCGGTTAGTAGTCGGCGAGGAAGAAGAAGAGAGAGTTCCGAGCAATCAGGAAATGGAGGTTGTTGAGGAAGAGGATAGAGGATGGCAACAACCACAGGAAGTGCCTCGTGAGCCGCGGGTAGCACCCAGAGAGCTGCCAATTTCAAAATTTATGAAGCTTCATCCACCCACCTTCTGCGGAACTAGTGAGAAAGAGGATCCGCAGTACTTTGTGAGAGATGTGGTCAGAATTGGGCACATGCTGAGGTGCTCAGGGCATGAGTTGGTGGAGTTGGCTTCATTTCAACTGAGGGGAGCTGCCAAAGTATGGATAGAGTCGTACAGACCAGGTATTCAAGAAGGGTGGCACCGATGACCTGGGAAGATTTTCAGAGGGAATTCCTGGGTCGGTTTCTATCTGAAAGGCACCAGAGATGCAAAGCGTCAGCAATTCGAGGAGTTGTGGATGACGCCAAATATGACCGTGACGGAGTATGAATTACTTTTTACAGAACTGGCTCAATTCTCACCTGAGTTGGTTCCGAATGAAGAGGCAAGGATCAAGAGGTTCATACACCGTCTCACGGAGCCGTTATTTACTGCTTTATTACCTCAGAGGAGGCAATTTGAGACTTTAGCTCAAGCCGCAGACTATGCCAGAATGATTGAAACCAGGAAGAGGTACGGGACTTCTGTTGATCCCAAAGTCAAGTTAATTACAGGCAGTGATAACCAAGGGGTGGAAGTAAGAAGAGGAAGACAACAGGTGGAGGTGCAGGATATTCAGGGTCCGCAGGGGGACAATCCTCAACTACCACCCACGAAACAGGTACAAGAGGTAATTTTCAAGGGGGACAGAGAGTGCAAGGGGGTGGAAATGCCGGTAAGACAAGGCCCCAGTGTGCGACTTGCGGCAGATTTGATTTTGGAATATGTCGGAGACTGACAGTGGGTGTTACAACTACGGCCAGGTGGGCCATATGGCTAGAGAGTGTCCAAAGAGAAAAGAGGGTACAAGTGTGAGAAGCAATCCGACGCCGAGGGGTACACCTATTCCAGCCCCACGAGTGAGAACCGTACCACCACAGACAGCAAGTACAGGTGCAGCTAGAGGCCGAGGTGCAGGATCTAGTGGTAGAGGGTAGGGGCAGTAGGTGGAGGACAAGCGCGGGTATTTGCACTTTCTCAGCAGGACGCTCATGCATCAAATGCAATTGTGACAGGTACCCTTATTGTTTGCTCTCTTGAAGCACGAGTCTTATTTGATTCCGGCTCCACTCATTCCTATGTGTCGCATGCATTTGCTTCTAAATTCAACAAGAGTCCGTCTAGAATGGAAGAAACAGTATTGGTCTCTACTCCAATGGGAGAATCGGTACAAGTAGAGTATGTGCACAAGTCTTGCATTATGGAGGTCGATGGTCATGAGACTGTGGTAGACCTTCGGTTGTTGTGTATGGTTGACCTTGATGTAATCCTCGGAATGGATTGGTTGGCATCTTGCCATGCGGTTGTGGACTGCAGGGCTAAATGTTTGAAATTTAATATGCCAAACGAGGAGCCTTTTGTGATACGGGGTGACAGGAGCTGCACCGTATCCAAGCTTGATCTCGGCTTTGAAGGCATCCAAATTACTTGCAAAGGGAATGTAAAGGGTATTTGGCCTTGGTTAAGGATACCACGAAAGCAGTACTTTCACCGACTCAAGTACCGGTAGTGCGAGAGTTCCTGGATGTGTTCCAGAAGAATTGCCGGGGTTGCCGCCCGATCGTGAGATTGAATTTGAAATTGAGCTGCAACCTGGCACCCAGCCTATCTCCACACCACCTTACAGGATGGCTCCGAAAGAGTTGAAGGAGTTACATACACAATTGCAAGAATTGCTTGACAAGGGTTTTATAAGACCCAGCTTCTCTCCTTGGGGTGCACCGGTCCTTTTTGTGAAGAAGAAGGACGGATCCTTGCGGTTGTGTATCGATTACCGAAAGTTAAACAAGGTGACGATCCGCAATCAATACCCACTTCCGAGGATAGATGACCTATTTGATCAGTTGCAGGGTGCGAAGCGGTTTTCCAAGATTGATTTGCGATCTGGGTATCATCAATTAAAGATTCGGGAATCAGACATACCTAAGACCACATTTCGGACCCCGATATGGACATTACGAGTTCTTGGTGATGTCTTTCGGATTAACCAATGCTCCTGCAGCGTTCATGGACATGATGAAAAGGGTCTTCAAACCATTTCTGGACCGATTTGTCATTGTTTTCATTGATGACATCTTGGTTTACTCTAAGAATTCTGAAGAGCATGCAGAACACTTGAGATTAGCTTTGCAGAAGTTGAGAGAGGAGAAATTGTATGCTAAGTTCTCCAAGTGTGAATTCTGGCTTGACAAAGTTGCCTTTTTGGGTCACGTGGTATCATCAGAGGGAATCCACGTTGATCCAAGTAAGGTAGAAGCGGTGAAGAATTGGTCCCAGCCTACCTCAGTTACTGAAATTCGCAGTTTCTTGGGCTTGGCTGGATATTATAGAAGATTTGTGCAGGACTTCTCTAAGGTTGCTGCACCTATGACTAAGTTGACTCAGAAGGGGGTGAAGTTCATATGGGACGATAAGTGTGAGCAGAGTTTTCAGAAGCTGAAAGACAGTCTCACTACCGCTCCGGTGCTGGCATTACCTGAAGGCACAGGAGGGTATGTGGTATATTGTGATGCGTCGAGGATCGGGTTAGGGTGTGTCTTGATGCAGCACGGCAAGGTGATTGCCTATGCATCGCGACAACTGAGGACAACATGAGAAGAATTACCCGACTCACGACCTTGAGATGGCTGTTGTAGTATTCGCTTTGAAAATATAGGGACATTACTTATATGGTGAGACTTGTGAAATCTATACAGACACAAAAGCCTCAAATACATTTCGAGCAGAAAGACTTGAACTTGAGACAACGTCGATGGTTAGAGTTGCTGAAAGATTACGACTGCACGATCTTGTAATCATTCCAGGAAACGCTAATGTGGTAGCCGATGCTCTGAGTCAGAAATCCATGGGCAGTCTTGCTCATATAAGTGAAGAAAGAAGACCGTTGATCAGAGAGTTGCACGAGGTAGCACAACTGGGGAATTAGTTTGAGATTGGGCGTTGTAATCACTTTTAGCCCATTGCAAGCTAAATCCTCTCTGGTAGAAGAAGTGACGGCTAGACAGGATGAAGATACCGACCTCAAGCAAATCAAGGATACAGTAACTAAAGAGAAGGGGGACGACGTCCGATTCTCTATTGATGATTTCGGGATACTTCGGTTGGAGGGACAGTTGTGTGTCCTTATGGTTGATACTTGAAGGGAAGACTCCTGAAGAAGCACACCAGAAGCTTATTACAATCCATCAGGGAGCTAATAAAATGTATCCAGACCTGAAACAGCTGTATTGGTGGAATGGCATGAAAGTGGATGTTGCAAACTATGTAGCCAGGTGTTTAGTATGTCAACAAGTCAAGGCTGAACACCAGAAGCCCGCCGGAACATTACAACAGATAGAAATACCTGAGTGGAAATGGGAGAGGATAACTATGGATTTTGTATCAGGGTTGCCAAGATCACCACGTGGATTTGATTCGGTTTGGGTGATAGTGGATCGCATGACTAAGTCCGCGCACTTCTGCCAATTAAGACCACTTACGGAGTGAGTCAATATGCGCAGATTTATCTATCAACAATCGTTAGATTGCACGGTGTGCCAGTGTCCATAATATCTATTAGAGGGCCACAGATCACTTCCAGTTTTGGAAGTCATTGCCGGAAGTGTTAGGACCGAGAGTTGATTTGAGTACTGCGGTCCACCCACAGACTGACGGGCAATAGAAAGAACCATTCAGATTCTTGAGGACATGCTTCGGGCGTGTATTATGGGATTTCGGCGGAAGTTGGGAAAGGTATTTACCTTTGGCGGAGTTTTGCATACAATAACAGTTATCAGCGAGTATCCAGATGGCACCGTTCGAGGCTCTGTACGGTCGTAGGTGCAGATCCCCGATTGGGTGGTTCGAGGTCGAGAGGCTAGTCTAATCGGCCCAAAATTGTTACAAGATGCCTTGCAGAAGGTGAAGTGCATCAGGGAAAGATTGTTATCGGCTCAGAGTAGGCAGAAGTCCTATGCAGACAATCGAAGGAGAGAACTCGACTCGCCATTGGTGAACAAGTGTTTCTGAGGATATCACCGATGAGAGGCGTAATGCGGTTCGGTAAGAAGGTGGAAGCTGAGTCCCCAGTATATCGGGCCATTTGAAATCCTAGAACGAGTTGGAAATGTGGCGTACCGGTTGAATTGCCTACAGAGTTGGAGGGGGTACATCCTTGTCTTTCATGTATCAATGCTTCGGAAATATCTTCCTTGATCCCTCGCACGTGATTCACATCACAAGACGTGCAACTAACCGAAAATCTGTCATATGAAGAGGAGCCACTGGAAATCTTAGAGCGTCAGTTGAAGAAACTCTGGAACGAAAGAGATTCCATTGGTTAAAGTCTTGTGGAGAAATCACTCGACCGAAGAAGCTACATGGGAGGTCGAGGGTGAGATGCGCAGGACGTATCCTCATCTATTTCAAGACTAAGGTTAGAATTTTATTTGAAATTCAGGGACCGAATTCTTAAGGGGGAAGATTGTAATATCCGAGATATTTAGATTTAATTATTTTCATTTTTATTAAATTTATTTTTCTTTCAGAAAGAAAAATAAATTAAATTAAAGAATTTAAGGTTAAAAACAGAATAAAGAAGAAAGTAATAGGGGATATAACAAGTAAATAATTTTCTAATAAAATAATAAAATATATATATATATATATATATATATATATATATATATATAATATCTAATATAAAATATATATATTAAAAAATAAAGGGGGCAACCGTGACCCCCTTATCCTTTCACTAACACACATATAAGATATATAATAAGATACACGGGGGGCCACCTTGACCCCCAATTCAGTAAAAGTGCACACACACACACATTTAAAACAAAAGAGAATGAGAGCAAAAGGCAGAAGCAGCAAACACGAGCAGAAAAAAATAAGGAGCCGCGCACGCAAGAAACACCAACCGAGAAAGAAGAGGAGGAAGGGAAAACGGAGGAACCGGCCGAAAAAGCGCCGGTGAAGCCACGCCGGTGCCGGAGAAGGTGACCGGACTTCGTCTTTCAACACCCACACGCCTCCCATCCGATGGAAACCAAGTAAGAAAGCCCCAAACTCCCAAACCCCATTTTCTCCAATTTTAGGGTATTTTAGGAATTCTTCAAATACTTCCAATCGGGGCATTCCGGGTTAAATTTGAGCTTAGTGGGTGTTATTGAAAGTTTAGTAAGGTTCAGAATCGAGTTAAACCGTAGGATTTGACCGGGTATGGAAATTAGGAAAATTAGTTAGAAAATTCCATAAATTGAATTATTGCTAGTTGGATGCATTGTATAGGCTGGATTGGAGTAGTATAGGTGTTCTGATTGCTGGAAACATACAAGGGAATAAAGCCCGGTATTTACCGTTTCAACCGGAACCCAATCCGGTGAAAAAGAGACGAAATACTAAGCCACCGTACAGTAAGGAGCTGTGCGGTGGGTTGAACACCTTGGTCTAGTCCGTGGTGGACACCTAAGACCCGCTAAATTGGTTCCAAGGCTCTATTTATACCCAATTATATTGTTATATATAATTAAAGAGGTAGTAATTAAGCTTTACTCAGCGAATAAGGGAGACGGTGGAATGAGTAAGCTAAGGCCTCTTTTGAGCCGTGATAATTATTCTTTTATTAGTTAATACCCAGATGAGCACATGAAGTGGAATTAGACAAGTGGAAATCTCTAACCTAAGCATTAGAGGTTCTAAATGGCTCGAAAGTGTGAAAGTCGAATATGGGGCATTCTGGACTTCAGAAAGAGCAAATAAGACGAGGGTAACGAACTAAATAAATAATTCTGGGAACTATACCTATGAGGGTGCATAAGCATTAGCATGACACGTGCATGGTAGATGCTTAGTTACACGTTCTAAATTTCTTAAATATATATGGTATAGGGTACCACAGGGTAATTGGAGTTTCACGCACTCCGAGGATTGATCAGAAGGGCCAACGAGGTGAGGGCTCTCCCATACTGCCCGACAGGGTTGGATGACTACGTGGAAAATGTGGTTTGCTTCTATTTGTGCAAATTGATATGTGGGATTATTTATATTGAATAAATTTGTGTTACGTGTATGATTTGCAAGTAAGCAGTCAACGTGCAATAGTATATGTGCTTATATGACTAATCTCAAGGTGTATATGTGCTATTGTGGCTCACTGAGCCTTATATGTTACCGTGGGTAGGATTGAGTCATAATTTCATATGTGAGGAGTTAACGTAATATTAGAAACCATCACATCGGCGTCACCGTTAAGACCTTGTTCGTATGGTTTGTTGAGGAAAACTGAACCTAGGTTGCTGAATGTCAGTGAGAGGGTTGCATAATTGAAAAGGGGGGAACTAGGCCTAGCTAATTCACACTTGTAACATTTAGTTAGTTATTAACTAGGGCGTCTTTCAAGGTCGAATATGTTAGTTGAACTTGTTTAGGTTAGTTCGGGTAGATCGAGTTGGTTATCCTGGTCGGACAAACAGGATTTAGTTAACAGTAAGTATGCCACGTAGTGGCCATTACCTTGGTTTAGCCGGGGTCAGACAAGTATGCCGGCTATTACTCTAAGCATGCATTGGAGTCAGAAAGTTCCTGGTGTGATCAACCAGGTTCGTACATGAAATTGCCTTCGGGCCAGTATTTCTCTTAGCGTAATGCGGGGAGACAGAAAAGTGAGTGCCTACGTGCACAAGTATAAGTTAACTAGTGGAACCAATATGTTATATGTTTATGATTGATTTAGATGCGGATTAATAATATGTTAGAAGCATGAAATAGGATTTTAAATTGTGAATATGATTGACTGATTGCTTGATCATGTTAAAGATCATCATACGAATCCGTTTCATGCGCATGTGGTTGTGGTTGCTCCCTTCCCCCAGCTGTAGTGGTACCCGTTGCTACACCAGGGATGGGGGAGCTCCTCACTGAGTCTTTTCGACTCACCCCTGTTTACGTGTTTCAGATACAGGTGGTTCAGGCGTCGGGAACGCGTCCACTTCTTCTCAAGTAGGCGGACAACTCTGAAGACCGCACGCATAGTCCGCGTGGGTAGCGTATGTTGGTTTATGTAAATAAATCAAGATGTATATCTATATATATGACTCCTTTTTGGATATAGCTTTTGTACATATACAACTGCGGTATATATATGTCCTACTCTAGTTTTGTCAGCTTCATACAGATTAAAGTTAGGTCTTGGTGATGGGAACGTAGGCTATGATATAGTATATATCATGTGTATACATATATATATATATATATATGACTTCCGCAAGTGAATAGGATAGATCACATGTATTGAGGCGTGTGATCAATATGTAAATTATATGTATGTGTGGCCTGAATACTGTTTGTATGAAGTATGGCTTCCGATGTGAATAGGATAGATTACACGCATTGAGGCGTGTGATCAAATGTAAACTATATGCAGGTGTCCGACCCCCTATCGGACGTCCGTGAACCGGCACGGAAAGTAGTATATTCTCCTATCCCGTAAGCCTCTAATCCCTGATTGACAGTTATACCTGTTTATAAATACCCATTTCTATTACAAACAATATACAATACATATGGTCATCCATTTTTGGTGACTAAGCACATTGCAATCCACGGCTCGCTCAACGCCACTAGTCAGTCTATATATAACACCTATTCATTCACACGTACGTATAGTATCATAGTGATCACAGCGCTTCAGGGCAGGTGATCTATCCTATTCACATGCAGAAATCCTGTAGCACAGGTCATACATATCTGCTCTTACCTTTTTTGATTCTTACTTCTTGTCGAATTGAATCCAATGGCCGGCGGAGGTGACGATTCAGCTACTACCCATATGATTTCACTGATTTGGAAGATATTCCTTCCTCTTCCCCTCCTCCTCCTCTCAGCCGCACCTCGCGATGCCGGTCGGAGCATGGGGGGAGGAAAAATGGTCAACAAGGCTCGTCTCCGGGGGGATCGGTGATGTCCTTACTCTTGTACCTCCGTCTTCCGAGGGAGAGCGTCGGCAAGAGTTCTTTCGAAGGAGAGGCGGAAGAAAGACGAGAAGGCTGACGCGAGCAGACTCCGGGAAGGGGAACAGAGAGGAAGCTTCTGCGGCGGAGTTAGCCAAAAGCAGAGAAGTGGGGTCCCAAGAAGCGTACCCGCAGGGGTTGACATTGCGATTGTCTCCGCAGGTCGTACGGCTGGAGGTACTAACCGGAAGGAGTGCACGGGCGGAGGCTCCGGTGGGGGATGGTGTTCTTCGTTTCCTTCTCCCCCTGTTCCTACCTCGGTTACCACTTCATGCCGTCGTTCGTCAATCACCTATGAGGGGGATGCTTCTTTCTACCCGTCCTCTTGTCCTCAGCCCCGTTGAAGGGGTGAATCAGCCTCCTGCTAAAGAGGGCCAGGGGGGTCGTTGAGGAGTCCTTCCCGCCTCAGACGCGATGGGAGGTCTTGCGGCTATGGAGGTTGCGGAGTCTAGTGATGCGGCCGTGGATGCCGGAGCCCTCGTAGACGGAGGGAATGTCAGTGGCGAGTCAAGCGGCTACCCACAAGAGATGTTGTTCCTGGGTCGACTGCCAGCCCTTCTGAAACCCCTTGGGCCATCGGAGGGGGGAATTGGCTTTGAGCTGGTGGCATTAGGCAGGCGCTTCCCCGTGGAGATGCGGAAGAGGGAAGCTAGGGGGCTGGACACTTTGCCCCTGAATATTACTGTTCGAGGCTTCAGCCGGGTTGTTGAGGCGTTGGCCGACTTCCACCAAGCTGGTCTTGAGTGGGAGAAGCGTGTGGTAAGTTCCCTCGTCTGGTCTTTCCTCCTTTTGTGATAGGCTTTTGTTCTTTGACTTCCGCTGTGTATGTGCGTGCTTCTTATAGGAGGAGATTCGTCGCGACCGGGATCATTTTTCAGTGTTGCAGCCTCTAGGAGCCGGGCTCTTGAGGTCTCCCAAGAAGCGATTGGCGGACGTGCGGGAGCAACTGTCTGCCAAGAAGCTGGAGTGTGAGGGTCAAGGATGTGAGATTAAGTCCTTGACTGAGGAGGGTCGCTCGTCTTAGGGCCGAAGCCGGTCACCCTGCAGAGGTTTCGTTCTTCGCTCAGAGTTGGAGAGGATTCGCAAGGAGCTGGCCCTCCGTCGGGATGACGCTGAGAGGCGTCAGCAGGAGCTGCATTCGCTCCGTTAGGCCCTGCGGGATGCGGAGGCGCGTGCTGCTGAGAGCCTTTCTGGTCGGCTGGCGGCCGAGGGTAAAGTTGCCGATGTCGCCGATTGTCAGGAAGAGCTATCTCGCGCAGAGGATGTACGGCATGCTCCTGGCGGTCGAGCAGCTCGAGCGTCTCCGTGTGGAGAGATTCCTAGCGGACTGTGTGGCTTCCTTGCATCCTTCCTTGGAGGTTTTTGAGGGTGAGCTTCGTGTTCAGACGAAAACGAACCCTCCGTTGAATCTGCTCATCTTCGCTGATTGACGGATCGCTTGGTGATCACCAAGTGTTGTCCCGAATTGGCGGGCGAGCTCCAAGGATTGGACCTACTTCTCAGCAGCTAGCTGAGGCGACCAGGCGGGGGGTCGTCGGAAGATGTCGATCACGTGGAGCGGCTAGGGCCGGGGACTTTTCTAGATCTTTGGATGCCCAAGATTAGGCCTATGTAAATTTTAGGGTGTTTAGCCTTTGTCGCCCTCTCATTTTTGGCATTAATAGAATGATTTTTTGCAAAGAGTTTTTTCCTGCTTTCCTTTTCACTTCGGGGTAAAAAGTTTCGTGTGTTTGCAATTTTTCTTTTGTGGTATCTCTTTACGTCTGAGTAAAAAGATTTTTTTGCATGAGTACCGTGTGATCAGGACGGCTTTGTATGCGTATTGCTAGCGTGGTTCGTCAACATTCGTTTTGTGGTTCTCGCACCAAAGGGGTTTGTTTACCGCGCTTTTGGGGAAATTTTAGCTTGGCCCTGGGGGCGCTTAGCGTTTCTTGGGCGATTGAGCCCGTCGTCCCGTGATAGGACTGAAGCGAGTACTTTGCAGAGTTGAAGTCTTGTCTCTTATCCGAAAAGAATTGCTTTCAATAATAAACAAAATGATACATTCGTGCAGCCTCAGTCGGGCTAGCCTTAGGAAGGATGAAGGTAAGCAAAGTGTTTACATTCAGAGTGCCTAAGTCAGGCGAGCCTTGGCCAGGCTGGAAATCCTAAATTCAAAGTAGAGACATATACGACTTGACTTAAGGTAAAATGCAAAGTGCGTTCGGACTCTTAAGCGGAGGTTAGGTCTAGGCGGCGAACTCTGGCTTCTTTCCTCCTAACTCTTTAGCCTCGGGGGCTCCTCGCGTGATTCTTTGGGACCAAGGCGGGCACCTTGACGGTCTTGGTTAGGCTAGTTGCGTAGCAAGCTCGCTCTAGCTTCTAGTCCGCCATGATTTCTCCAACCCCGTGGGGTGTTGGGAACTTCATTGTGAGCTGTGCGGTAGACACTACAGCTCTGAGCTTGTTTAGGGACGGTCGTCCTAAGATTGCATTGTATGCTGACGGTGCTAAGACAATGATGAGTCCACATCAAGGCTCGTGACCTTTGGCAAAAGTGCCCATTGTTGTTCGGGCAGTGATGATTCCTTCTGCTGGAACCTTGGGCTCCTGAGAACCCTATGAGCGTGCCGGGGAAGGGCCTTAGGCTGGCCTCGTTCAAACCCGAGCTTTCTGAAGGTGTCGAAGTAGAGAACGTCTGCTGAGGATCCTTGGTCGATCAAGACTCTCTTAACTTCATAGTTGGCGATAATCGCAGTCACTACCATGGGGTCGTCGTGGACAGGTCCCTCTAGGTTAGTGAGGTCGAAGGTGATGGGGTCTCCCTTGGTTTCGCTCCTCTTCTTGTGCTTTGGAGTGTAGTCTAGGGCGAGTAATGGAGTGTTCCATCCTCTTCTTGTTTTGCGGTAGGAGGAGGTCCCTCGCTGTAGTCCGCCTGCTAGTACGTTGATGACCTCACGGGTAGGCGCTAGGTCATCGGCTTCCCGGGGTGCTCGGTATGGCCCTGCTTTCCTCCTTGATGAACCTGTCAAGTTGTCCTTTCCGGATTAGGTCCTCGATATGATCCTTCAGGTGGATGCAGTCGTTGGTTTCGTGTTCGTAATCCTTATGGAATTGGCAGTATATTGGACTTGTCCACCGTTCTTCTCGTTTTCTGCCTTTGACCTATGGGGGGAATGTGAGCATGTCGAATGAATAAATTTACTTCCAACACCCCAACGTGAGGTCTATTAAGGGGAGTGTAGCTCGTGAACCGTCCTCGGGGAGGCGTCCGTGTTGAGGAGGCGACCTCTTCCTACTGCTCTTTTCCTTGGGGGTTGTGGTTCTCGGGTTCCTATCTTTTCTTTCTTCTTCTCAGCTCATTCCATATCGGCCCTACTTATCAGGAACTTCCTCATCTTGTCCTTAGCGATCTGAGCGTTCTCCTCTTGAATGACCATTCCGCACGGTCCATGAGCTCCTGTAGGGTGGAGACAGGGCACCTGTTTAGTTGCCCCGTAGAACTGCGAGCATCGAAGACCCTGCTTTATGACAAAGATGGTGACCGTGTCTTGGAGGGCCTCAGACTTGGAGCGCGAGCTTGGTGAAGCGGGCAAGAAGGCTTGCAGAGTTTCTCCCTCCTCCTGGTGGAAGCCGATGAAGGAGTCTTCGTTTTTCTGGTACTCTTTGCTCCTGGCGAGCTGTGTAAGGAAGTTTTGAGCCAATTGCTCGAAGCTATGGATCGATGTTGGTGGGCAAGAAAAGGCGTACCATCTCAAGGCGGCTTCCTTCAGAGTTGATGAGAAGACCCGGCCCTGTTAGTCGTCGTCATACCCAGTATCGACATGGCCGATGTTGAAGGTATTCAGGTGATCTCGCGGATCGGTTTCTCCTCCATAGGGCTCTATGTGGAAGGGCATGTTGAAACCCATGGGTACATGCTCATTCATGACTTGCTGGGTGAAGGGGTGTCTCGCCTTCCCCTGGAAATCGATCGCGGGCCACTGGTAGGCATTTGCACCGGCGGCTGCGTACAGGTTGTAGGTCGCGGCCCATGGCATATGGAGGTAGGACCCTGGAGGGTAGTTAGGGACTGGTGGTCGTGGGATAGTTCATAACGGGTCGTGCTGCCTGTCGGCGACCATGGCTGGTCCAGGTGGGATCACCGTTGGAGGTGGTGCCACCGTCAGTGACAACCGTGCGAACTCCATTGGTAAGGTCCCAAATTAAATTGCGGGCAAGCCGGTAGGGTCGTTAGAGGTCCCTACCGTCGCACCGTGTGGCAATAAGGGTAGCTGAGTGCTCATATTTGCTGGGGCGAGGTTCTTGTCCTCTTCCCCTCGCTGTTGGCATAGAGCTGCTACTTCTACTCTCCACGCGGGCGCTCTTAGCGTCCCGTGAGTTCCTTGCTGGCTCTGTCGTATCTTGACCACCAGTTGTGGGGCAGGGGACGTGCGGCATGCCATACGGGTGTTGAGGGCAAGTTTCCCTCTCTAGACGTTGGGTGACCACGATTTCCGTGACCGCTACTTGCGTTGCTGAGGAGCTCTATGGCTGAGTCGCGTTTGACCCGCCTGCCTCCGTTGTGACCGGTTCGGCCGTTCCCTGTCGATTCCTTGCGTTGCGCCTCAGGGCGCTGGCGTCAGCCGTGGTTGTGGGGACGTTCGGTCGGTCATGATGTGTTGTGTCCTGTATCTGTATTGGAGATCAAAACAAAAAACAAGTACGGGTTTCTGAGTGTTAGGTGTATACTCCTACTCCCCGAAAAAGAAATGCCATTTAGCGGCATAGTGCGCAAGGCATTGTGGTCTGAATAGACCACGGTGGGCGCCACTGTAACTGTCATTTTTGGCTCAGACAATTGTACTGTGAATTTAGGACCGCAAGGGGTCTTAACCTTGGGGGACTTGTCCTTAGGTGATGCACCTAGGTGCCTACGTACCCTTCGGAGGGATCAAAGTCCACGTAGTTCGTCATGATGACGTCTATCGGAGCCGTTAGGCAAGGTTGTTACATGTATTGGGCCGTGTGCGGCTAAGACGTGCCTAAGGTACTCCGGGCGGGCGAGCCGCTCTTTGGGAAGTTGCCTTAGTGGGAGAGAGCTATGGTCTCTGGGAGCTGCTGGAAGCCCTGTGAGTGGTGTACTCTAAAGAGGAGGTGCGCCGGTCGGAAGTTGGCCGGAACGAGGGGCCAACGGCGGGACTCAAGGTGCCGAATGTGCTCGTGAGGGGTATCTGAGAGAGCTCAGATACCGAGAGAGTGTAGGATGTCAGAGATGACGTATGATAACTCTCTGGGTCATATGTGGTTCTGATGAGATTGGATCCATTTAGTCCCCCGGGTGAGGGACTATTTATATTGGCGTGTGGGGAGATCGTGCTCGAACCCACGACTTCGCCAGACGTGGGTCGTCCCACGAGACTTGTGGAGATCCCACGTCTGGTTGAGGGGAGGCTCTGTGTGGTGACGTGGGCGAGGGCCACGTAAGGGAGGGATGAGTGGTGCCACGTGTCTCAATCAGGTGCTGATGGCCATGCTTCTAGAACGTCAGTGCCACTGTGTCCCAAGGTGGAATATTCCGAAGTTACACTTGATATTCATTTTTCTTTTTTTAATCAATTTTCGCATATGAGTTTTTCGAAACTTGATATTGATTTTTCTTTTTTTAATCAGTTTTCGCCGATGAGTGTTCTGAAACTTGATATTCATTTTTCTTTTTTTAATCATTTTTCGCCGATGAGTGTTTCAAAAACTTCATATTTGTTTTTCTTTTTTAATTAGTTTTCGCCTATAAGTGTGTCGAAAACGTGATATTCATTTTTTTTAATCAGTTTCGCCGAATAGTGTTTCGAAACTTGATATTCATTTTTATTTTTGTAATTAGTTTTCGCCGATGAGCGTTTCGAAAACTTGATATTCATTTTTCTATTTTAATAAGTTTTAGCCAATGAGTGTTTCGAAAACCTTGATATTCATTTTTCTTGTTTTTATCAGTTTTCGCCGATGAGTATTTCGTAAACTTGATATTCATTTTTCTTTTTAATAAGTTTTCACCGATGAGTGTTTCGAAAACTTGATATTCATTTTCTTTTTTTAATCAGTTATTGCCGATGAGTGTTTCGAAAACTTGATATTAATTTTTCTTTTTTAATATCAATTTTCGCAGATGAGTGTTTTCGAAAACTCGATATTGATTTTCTTTTTTTAATCAGTTTTCGCCGATGAGTGTTTCGAAAACTTGATATTCATTTTAATTTTTTAATTAGTTTTCGTCGATGAGCGTTTCGAAAACTTGATATTCATCTTTATTTTTTTAATTAGTTTTCGCCGATGAGCGTTTCGAAAACTTGATATTCATTTTTCTTTTTTTAATCAGTTTTTCGCCGATGAGTGTTTCGAAATCCTCATATTCATTTTTCTTTTTTTAGTAAGTTTTTGCTCAAGAGTGTTTCGAGAATTTGAAATTCATTTCTTTTTTTAATCAGTTTTCCCTGATGAGCGTTTCAAAACTTAATATTTTTGTTTCTATTTTTAATCAATTTTTGCCGATTGAGTTTCGAAAACTTTATATTCATTTTTATTTTTTTTAATCAATTTTCGCCGATGAGTGTTTCGAAAACTGGATATTCATTTTTCTTTTTTTAGGTAACTTTTCGCTGATGAGTTGTTCGAAACTTCATATTTATTTTTCTTTTTTTAATCAGTTTTTGCCGATTAGTGTTTCAAAAACTTGATATTTATTTTCTTTTTTTAAACAGTTTTCGCCGCTGACTGTTTTCGAAAACTTGATATTCATTTTTCGTTTTTTAATCAGTTTTCGCCGATTAGTGTTCGGAAAACTTAATAATCATTTTTCTTTTTTTTTAATCAGTTTTCGCCGAATAGTGTTTCGAAAACTTGATATTCTTTTTTCTTTTTTTAATCAGTTTTCGCCGATGAGTGTTTCTGAAAACTTGATATTCATTTTTCTTTTTTTTAATCAGTTTTCGCCGATGAGTGTTTTAAAAGTTTGATATTCTTTTTTCTTTTTTTAATCATTTTTCACCGATGAGTGTTTCGAAAACTTGATATTCATTTTTCTTATTTTTTATCAGTTTTCGTCAATGAGTATTTCGAAAGCTTGATATTCATTTTCGTTTTAATTAGTTTTCGCCGATGAGTGTTTCAAAAACTGACATTCATTTTTATTGTCACGACCCCCTGTCGGACGTCCGTGATCGGCACGGGAAGTAGCATTTCTCCTATCCCGTACCTCTTCCTGGTTTCAATCATTCTGGCATAGTCTGCAGCTTGAGCTAAAGTCTCAAATTGCCTCCTCTAGGATAACAAAGCAGTAAACAACGGCTCCGTGAGACGTGTATGATCCTCTTCATCCTTGCCTCTTCATCCGGAACCAACTCAAGTGAGAATTGAGCCAATTGCGTAAAAAGTAACTCATACTCCGTCAACGTCATGTTAGACGTCATCCACAACTCCTCAAATTGTTGACGCTTTGCATCTTTGGTGCCTTCAGATAGAAATCGACCCAGGAATTCCCTCTGAAAATCTTCTCAGGTCATCGATGCCACCCTCCTTGAATAACTTGTCTGTACGGACTCTATCCATACTCTAGTGGCTCCCCTCAGCTGAAATTAAGCCAACTCCACCAACTCATGCCCTGAGCACCTCAGCATGTGCCCAATTCTAACTACATCTCTGATAAAATACTGCGGATCCTCTTTCTCACTAGTTCCGCAGAAAGTGGGTGGATGAAGCTTTAGAAATTTTGAAATTGGCAGCTCTCTGGGTGCTACCCGCGACTCACGAGGCGCTACCTGCGGTTGTTGCCATTCTCCATCCACTTCCTCAACAACCTCTATTTCCTGATTCCTCAGAACTCTCTCTTCTTCTTCCTCGCCGACTACTAATCGGCGTACTTCTCTCTGAATTTGTCTCGTCATCTCTTCTCTCAGTTCCTGGAATCCTGCCGTGAGCATTTCCGCAACAGAGGGTGCACCTGTCTCAACATGAGGTTCCGGTGACTGTCTCCTCTCTTCCCCTCTCACTTGTCCTCTACCTCGACCTCGAGCACGACCTCTACCTCAGCCTCGAGTACGGCCTCTACCTCGACCTCAGGTGGGCATTCCCTCCTCCCAAACTGACTCTTGATCAAATTCAGCAAGAGTTCTCCCTCCACCCCTAACCTGTCTCGTGATCGGTGGCGTCCCTATACTGCACAAGGACCACACCTAATGAGTACACGTATATCAATGATACTTCATATCAAAGAGAGTAGAAAGAAAGGCTGACACAATTTTCCTGGGTACTTCCACAAGTGCCTTTTTACTCCCACGTTGCGCTCCAGTTCACAACGAGGCGTAAACTGACACCTGGTCATACTTATGGCTTCATACAGTTTAAAGTAAACCTGGCTCTGATACCAAGTTTGTCACGACCCCCTCTCGAACGTCCGTGACCGGCACGGGCAGTAGGATTTCTCCCATCCCGTAAGCCTCTAATCCCTGATTGACATTTTCACATGTTCATAACTACCCATGGCTAATACAAACAATGTATAGTATTTATGGTCATCCATATCCGGTGACCTAAGTAGCGTGCAATCCACGACTAGCTTAACGCCGCTTCAGTTTATATATATACACATATTCAGGCACACGTACATATAGTATACATATTGATCACGCGCTTCAGGGCGGGTGATATATCCTATTCACATGCAAAAGTCCTGTATACAGTCATACATATATTCAATCACACGCTTGCATATAGTTTACATATTGATCACACGCCTCAATGCGTGTGATCTATCCTATTCACATGTGGAAGCCATATTTTCATACAATCAGGTATTCAGCCACACACATATATAATTTACATATTGATCACACACCTCAAGGCGTGTGATATATCCTAGTCGCATGCAGAAGTCATATATGTATATACATGATATATGCTATATCATAGCCTAAATTCCCAATATCAAGACCTAACTTTAATCTGTATGAAGCCGACAATGCTAGAATTCAAATATGATATATATATATATACCCAGCAGATGTATACGTACAAAAGCTACGCCCCAAAAAGATTTATATATATATACATACATCACAACATATATACATAACCAAAATACTACCGACGCGAACTAAACGAGCGGTCTTCAGATCGATCTGCCTCCTCGAGAAGAAGTGGACACGTTCCCGACTTCTGAACCACCTGTATCTGAAACATGTAAACAGGGGGGGTGAGTCGAACAAACTCAGTGAGAATCTCCCCCATCCCTGGCGTAGCAACGGGTACCACTACAGCTGGGGAAAGGGAGCAATCACAACCACATACGCATGAAACGAATTTATATTGTGATCTTTAACGTGATTAGGCAATCAATGTATCATATTAACAATTAAAATCCTAATTCAAGCTCCTAACATATTTATTAATCCGCATGTAAACCAATCATAAACATATAACATATGGTTCCATAGTTAACATATACTTGTGCACGTAGGCACTCACTTTCTGTCTCCCGCATTACGCTAAGAGAAATACTGGCCCGAAAGCATTTTCATGTACGAACCTGGTTGATCACACCAGGAACTTTCTGACTCCAAGGCATGCTTAGAGTAATAGCCGGCAACTTGTCTGACCTCAGTTTAAACCAAGGTAATGGCCACTAGGTGGCATACTTACTGACGTCATAATCCTGTCTGTCCGATCAGGATGACCGACTCGATCTACCCGAAAAAATTAAACAAACTCAAATAACATATTTAACCTTGAAAGACGCCCTATTTGTAACTAATTGAATATTACACGTGTGAATTAGCTAGGGCTAGTTTTCCCCTGTTTCAATTATGCAACACTCTCACTCACATTTAACAATCTAGGTTCATTTTCCTCAATGTACCATACGGCACGATGATCAATTTAAATGGGTTTCTAATATTAATGAACCCTCACATATGAAATTCTGACTCAATCCTACCCACGGTATCATATAAGGCTCGGTGAGCCACCATATCGCATATTCACTTGAGAATGAACATATAACATATAAAGAGTTTGCACGTCCACTGTTTACTTACTAATCATATACACGTAACGTAAAGACATTCAGATAGACATGTTTCATATATCAATTTGCACAAAATAGAGCAAACCACATTTCCACGTAGTCATCCAACCCTGTGGGGCAGGGATGGGAGAGCCCCTCACCTCGTTGGCCCTCCTAATCAGTCCTCGGAGTGCCTGAAGCTCCAATCACTCTGTGGTGCCCTATACACATGTACTTAAGCAATTTAGAAATGCGTAACTAAGCATCTACCATGCACGTGTCATGCTAATGCTTATGCAGCCTCTAGATATTTTCCAAGAACTAATTATTTAGTTCGTTACGTCGTCTTAATTGCTCTTTTGAAAGTCCGTACTGTCTTATATTGGCTTTCGCACATTCGAGCCATTTAGAACCTCTAATTACTTAGGTTAGAGATTCCCACTTGTCTAAATTTCACTTCATGTGTTCATATGGGTATTTAACTAATAAAAGAATTAATTCACGGCTCAAAAGAGGCTTTAGCTTACTCATTCCACCGTCTCCCTTATTCGCCGAGTAAAAGCTTAATTACTACCTCTTTAATTACATATAAAAAATATAATCGGGTATAATTAGAGCCTTGGAATCAATTTAGCGGGTCTTAGGTGTCCACTACGGACTAGACCAAAGTGTCCAACCTACCGCACAGCTCCTTACTGTACGATGGCTTATTAGTATTTCGACTTTTTTTCACCGAATTGGGTTCCGGTTGAAACGGTAAATACTCGGGTTTTATTCCCTTGTATATTTCCAGCAACTACAACACTTATACTACTCCAATACAAGCCTAAACATGCATCGAATTATCAATTTCGAACTTATAGTAATTTCCTAACCCAATTTTCCTTATTTCCATACCCGGTCAATTCCTACGGTTTTACTTCGTTTCTGAACCTTACTAAGCATTCAATAACACCCACTAAGCTCAAATTAAACCCCGGAATGCCCCGATTGGAAGTATTTGAATAATTCCTAAAATACCCAAAATTGGAGAAATTGGGGTTTTGAGAGTTTGGATCTTTCTTACTTGATTCCAATCGGGTAGAAGGCTTTCTTACTTAATTCCTAAACTCTTTTTGTAATGTGTTATGCTTCTTGTTTACAGATGTCTAGTGGTCGATCAAGTCGAGGGCGCATAACTCGAGGTGGGGGCCGTTCAAGGACTCCAAGAATTGATGATCCACCCATTGTTGTCCCTTCTCCACACACGGTTGCCCCTTCTCCACCCACAATTGCCCCTTCTCCACCCACTATTGTGCCTTCACCTACTGCCCCTTCTCCACCCACAGTTGCCCCTTCTCCACCTATTGCGCCGTCTCCACATTCTTCTGTTCATTCTAATCCCCAACATGACAATGAAGAGGCTCAAATTGATAATGAACAGCCACCACATCTTTCTGGTAAACCTTGGGGAAAAGATCCTATAGATCACAAAACATGGATTTATCCCGATAAAAACACGTAAGTATAAACTTATTTGTAGTTATTTTTTATCACATGTGGGGATGTATATACATTTGTGCTTTTTATTAACCACTTATTGAAACTTGCAGCTTTCACCCGGTAATTAATTCCATAAGAGAGATAACAACTGTTATTCAAGGAAAATTTGAGAGGCCATACGAGTGTTGGATGAAAGTACCACCTGAAGTCCAAAACATGTGGTTTGGGGAATGGGCGGTTAGTTTCACTCTACTTATATTGTTTTGATTTATAAACTCTGAATAGAAATTCTCTTTTAACAAAGTATTCACTTATATATATGCAGAAAAAATACAAGTGGCTCCCACAATTTGAAAGGCAAATAAGGGAAAATTGGGAGCATTAAGGTAAAGAGCGACTCAAAGCTTTAATGAGTAGGACACGAACTAAAATGGAAAATGGTAAGCCTCGGCCTTTGTGGATTCCCGAAAATGTATATGAAGAATTACTGGCTGCATGGCAAACTCAGGCTTTCAAAGCAAAGCGAGAACAAGCAAAGAAGAATTGAGCGTCTGTGAAAGGCGGGACATTACATAGCTGTGGCTCAATTCCCGTATCAGAGCACAAAAGAAGGCTGGTAAAAATTTATTTTTCTAGCAAAATGATGTAGTTATTTAATTTTACATCTTGTTTGATTGATAGTTGATTGGTCATATTTGTCATAATAATAGAGGGAGGAATTAGGGAAGGACCCAACAATGTTCGAGTTATTTGAGCGCACACACAAAAGAAAGGCTAACGGAGAGTTTGTCGACAAGAGGGCTGCCGATGCTTGTGTAAGTATTATTTTTCAGAAGTAACTTTGAGGACCTTTTTTTTTTCAAGTGCTTTATGCATGAAAAAAAAAATGCAACATTAGATTACTGTGCTTTGTGCGTTTAAGTGTTGTGAGATGTTTTGGTGTGTTGTTGGCTGAGTGTTTAATGTTTAGGTTTGTTCTGTATTTTTTCTCTGTTGTCTTGGGTTCCTAGTACATTTGAGTAACTATTATTTTAATTCTCTAGCCATTTTTTTCTCTGAGGAATTTTGATGCCCTTGTTTGAACAATGTCTAAGTAGCATGCATAAGCATTTTATTTATACTTTTAAGTCTATAATCCACATCTTGGTTTGGATTCAAATATGGTAGACACACACCAAGTGTGATGAAATTAAAGTCATAGTTGTTTTGTGAAAAATGAAAGTATTAAGAAAACATATGGATTTTGCTTATGTGTGAGAGATTGTGTTTGAAGTTTTAAGAAATATTGGTACTATATGTATGTAGTGTACATTAGTGAAGTTAGTGTTTTTCCTTTAAATCCTACAAATATTGCATATTGTATACTTTGTTTTTTTCCCTCCAATTTGGTAACTAATTCTAAACAACTTTATTTGCAGGAAGAATATAAGAATTAAGGAACTAAAAACTTCTCAAGCATCAGCCAATGGTATTGATGGAATATCTCAAGAGGAAGA
The DNA here is from genome assembly GCA_014851425.1 of Senna tora. Classification (NCBI taxonomy): domain Eukaryota; kingdom Viridiplantae; phylum Streptophyta; class Magnoliopsida; order Fabales; family Fabaceae; genus Senna; species Senna tora. Next base: position 15,870,490 of record CM026269.1, read on the forward strand.
TAATGCCATTTGGTTAGAAGTTGTGGGTGGAAAGAACAAAAAAGGGCGTGTGTTTGGTATAGGATCAGAAGCACCTGATGTTGGTAGCTCATCTGTTGAGATCTCTAGTGGACCGGAGTCATGGCTTCATCCTCAATTCCAAGCTGAGTTAGATCGATGCTTGGCAAAGCAAGCTGAGGAGCATCAAGCTATAACTGATGTTTTAAAACAAAAGGTTGAGGAGCAATCACAAATAATAACAACTTATAGTGATAAAGTTGCAGAGCATGACCGTTTAATTGCTTAGTTGTTTTACCAGTTGCAAGTTGAACGCACTGCCAAGGGAAATGTAAGATCAGAAGTGCAACAATCAACTCCTCTACCCTAGTTATTTAGAGACTTGTGCTACTTTTTATTTTCCTACAAACTTATGGAATATTATTAGCATTAAGTACTATTTAAAAACTTATAATATTTTGAGACTTGTGATGTTTTTTTTTTGCTTGGAAACTTGTGAAATTATTAGTATTATGTATTGTTTATAAACTTATGCTTTTTAGGTATTAATAGAACAATCGTACGTGAAAATTGTACCAAATTAGGACGGATTAAAAATCAAAAAGTCAAAAACAACCTATATCTATTTGAGACGGATTAGAGACGGATTTCTTATTTTCTGTCTATGATCCGTCTCTAAACAAATTTCCTAAATTCAAACTTAGAGATGGATTAGAGACGGAATTTCAATCTTCCGTCTCTGCTCCGTCTCTAAAAGCAGACAAAAAAATAGGTGCTAGAGACGGATAAAAGGAGTTCCGTCTCTGATTCGTCTCTATATTTGGTTTTAGACGGATCAGAGACGGATAAAAGGACTTCTGTCTCTGATCCGTCTCTAATAAGCAAACTCAAAAATCTGGATTAGAGACGGATCAGGCACGGAATTCCTTTATTCCGTCTCTGATCCGTCTCGAAACTCACATTTTACAAATTGGTTTAGAGATGGACTTTGTTGACATAGGCACGGATTTTCGGTGCCTAATTTGTCACGGACTTATAAGTCCGTCTCTGAGTTTTAGGAACCAACTTTTTAGACACGGACACCAGTCCGTGTCTAATTGAATCAGACACGGATTTTATCATTATTAGAGACGGATTCGTCCGTCTCTAATCACTGTTTTTCTTGTAGTGACATAAGAATGAGTGGATCCGGAATCAAACAGAACTTGTGCTTCAAGAGAGCAAACAATGAGGGTACCTGTCACAACTGCATTTGATGCATGAGCGTCTTGCTGAGAAAGTGCAAATACCCGCGCTTGTCCTCCACCTACTGCCCCTGGCCCTCTGCCACTAGGTCCTGTACCACGACCTCTAGCTGCACCTGTACTTGTTGTCTTTGGTGGTACGGTTCTTACTGGTGGGGCTGAAAAAGGTGTATCCCTCGGCGTCGGATTACTTCTAACACTTTTACCTTCTTTTCTCTTTGGACACTCTCTAGCCATATGGCCCACTTGACCGCAACTGTAACACCCACCTGTCAACCTCCGCCACACTCCAAAATGAAACCTGCCGCAAGTCGCACACTGGGGCCTTGTCTTACCGGCATTTCCACCCCCTTGCACTTTCTGTCCCCCTTGAACATTACTTCTTATACCTGTTTCATGGGTAATGGTTGAGGATTGCCCTCATGCGGACCCTGAATATCCTGCACTTCCACCTGTTGTCTTCCTCTTCTTACTTCCACCACCTTGGCTATCACTGCCTGTAATTAACTTGACTTTGGAATCAACAGAAGTCTCGTACCTCTTCCTGGTTTCAATCATTCTGGCACAGTCTGCTGCTTGAGCTAAAGTCTCAAATTGTCTCCTCTGGGGTAACAAAGCAGTAAATAACGGCTCTGTGAGACGGTATATGAACCTCTTGATCACACTAACTCGGGTGAGAATTGACCAAGTTCTGTAAAAAGTGATTCATACTCTGTCACGGTCATGTTAGGCGTCATCCATTACTCCTCAAATTGCTGACGCTTTGCATCTTTGGTGCCTTCAGATAGAAACTGACCCAGGAATTCCCTCTGAAAATCTTCCCAGGTCATCGGTGCCACCCTTCTTGAATACCTCTTCTGTACGGACTCTATCCATACTTTGGCAGCTCCTCTCAGCTGGAATGAAGCTAATTCCACTAACTCATGCCTTGAGCACCTCAGCATGTGCCCAATTCTGACCACATCTCTCACAAAGTACTGCGGATCCTCTTTCTCACTAGTTCCGCAGAAAGTGGATGGATGAAGCTTCAGAAATTTTGAAATTGGCAGCTCCATGGGTGCTACTCGCGGCTCACGATGTGCATCCTGCGGTTGTTGCCATTCTCTGTCCTCTTCCTCAACAACCTCCATCTCCTGATTGCTAGGAAGTCACTCTTCTTCTTCCTCGCCGACTACTAACTGGCGTACTTATCTCTGTATTTGCCTCGTCATCTCTTCTTTCAGTTCCTGGAATCCTGCCGTGAGCATTTCCGCCACAGAGGGTGCACCTGTCTCTACATGAGGTTCCGATGACTGTCTCCTCTCTTCTCCTCTCACTTGTGCTCTACCTCGACCTCGAGCACGACCTCTACCTCGGCCTCGGGTACGACCTCTACCTCGGCATCGAGTGGGCATTCCCTCCTCCCGAACTGACTCTTGATCAATTTCAGCAGGAGTTCTCCCTCCACCCCTAGCCTGTCTCGTGATCGGTGGCATCCCTAAAACTGCACAAGGACCACACCTAATAAGTACACGTATATCGATGATATTTCATATCGTAGAGAGTAGAAAGAAAGGGCTGACTCAATTTCCTGGGTACTTCCACAAGTGCCTTTTTACTCCCACGTTGCGCCCGGGTTCACAACGAGGCGTAAACCGACACCCGGTCATACCTATGGCTTCATACAGTTTAAAGTAACCAGGCTCTGATACCAAGTTTGTCACAACCCCCTAACGGGCGTCTGTGACCGTTAGGGGCTCGCTCAGCACAGCTTCAGTCTATATATATATATACACATATTCACTCACACGTACATATAGTATACATATTGATCACGCGCTTCAGTGCGTGTGATCTATCCTATTCACAGGCAGAAGTCCTGTATACAGTCATACATATATTCAATCACACACTTGCATATAGTTTACATATTGATCACACGCCTCAATGCGTGTGATCTATCCTATTCACATGCGGAAGCCATATTTTCATACAAACAGGTATTCAGCCACACAAACGTATAATTTACATATTGATCACACGCCTCAATGCGTGTGATCTATCCTACTCACATGCGAAAGTCATATATATTTATACACATGATATATATCATATCATAGCCTATATTCCCCAACACCAAGACTTAACTTTAATCTGTATGAAGCCGACAATGCTAGAATTCAAGTATGATATATATATATATACACAATAGATGTAACCGTACAAACGCTATGCCCAAAAAGGATTTATATATATATACATCACGATATATGTACATAACCAAAATACTACCGACGCAGGCTAAGCGTGCGGTCTTCATATCTGTCTGCCTCCTTAAGAAGAAGTGGACGCGTGCCCGACTCCTGAACCTCCTGTATCTGAAACGTTTAAATAAGAGGACTGAGTCGAACATACTCAGTGAGAAGCTCCCCCATCCCTGGCGTAGCAGCGGGTACCATTATAGCTGGGGAAAGGGAGCAACCACAACCACATACGCATGAAACGGATTTATATTGTGATCTTTACCATGATCAGGCAATCAATGTATCATATTCACAAGTAAAATCCTAATTCATGCTCCTAACATATTTATTAATCCACATGTAAATCAATCTCAACATACATCATTTGGTTTCATAGTTAACACATATTTGTGCACGTAGGCACTCACTTTCTGTCTCCCGCATTACGCTAAGAGAAATACTGGCCCGAAGGCAATCTTATGTTCGAACCTAGTTGATCACACTAGGAACTTTCTGACTCCAAGGCACGCTTAGAGTAATAGCTGGAAACATGTCTGACCTCGGTTAAACCAAGGTAATGGCCACTATGTGGCATGTTTACTGTTAACTGAATCCTGTCTATCCGACCAGGATAATCGACTCAATCTACCTGAACTAACCTAACAAGTTCAACTAAAATTCAACCTTGAAAGACGCCCTATTAGTGACTAACTGAATATTACACGTGTTTATTAGTTAGGCCTAGTTTTCCCCCTTTTCAATTATGCAACCCTCTCGCTCACAATTAACAACCTAAGTTCATTTTCCTCAATGTACTATACGGTCAAAACCTTTACAACGATGATCAATTTAAATAGGTTTCTAAAGTTACTGAACTCTCACATATGAAATCACGACACAATCCTACCCACGGTAACTCATAAGGCTCATTGAGCCACATTATCACATATTTGGTTTGCATTTCCACTATTTACTTACTAACCATACACATGTAGCGCAAACTCATTCAGATAAGTACATTTCATATGATAACTGCATGAAATCAGGCAAACCACATTTGCACGTTGTCATCCAACCCTGTGAGGCAGGGATGGGAGAGCCCCCTCACCTCGTTGGCCCTCCTGATCAATCCTCGGAGTGCCTGAAGCTCCAATTACCCTGTGGTGCCCTATACACACATATATTTAAGAAATTTAGAACGCGTAACTAAGCATCTACCATGCACGTGTTATGCTAATGCTTATGCACCCTCTAACTATTTCCAAGAACTAACTATTTAGTTCGTTACGTTCTTATTTGCTCTTTCTGAAAGTCCAGAATGTCTCATATTCGACTTTCACACTTTCGAGCCGATTAGAACCTCTAATTGCTTAGGTTAGAGATTCCCACTTGTCTAAATTTCCCTTCATGTGTTCATATGGGTATGTAACTAATAAAAGAATTAAATTCACGGCTCAAAAGAGGCTTTAGCTTACTCATTCCACCGTCTCCTTTATTCGCCGAGTAAAAGCTTAATTACTACTTCTTTAATTATATAAAAATATAATTGGGTATTGTGAAGACCGCGCCTTCGACGGGAGTCGCCACCAAATTTTCAATCAAAATTTGGAAAAGGAAAAATAAGTTCAAAAGTGGTAAAATAATTTTCACAAAATGTTGGGTTCGGGAGTCTATTGAGATGAAGGGAAGGTGTTAGGCACCCTTCTTCCCCCGTCTGAAGATGGTTACCCTAAAAATTAATATTAAAATTGTTTGGCCTTGAAAAATATACAATCATGAGAGGAAATGAGGAAAGAAAGAGGGAGGGCTTGACCTAGGATGAAAGCCTAGGGCCTACGTACCCACAATGAGGGATCAAAGCCCACGTAGTTCCTGTGACATACAAGTGTGTGAGTGAGGGGAGACTCATCAAGTGAATACTCAGATGGCCTCCCAGTGCAATATACCTAAAGAGGCCAAAGCCTTTTGGTACCTACCTACCCTACAATATATTCAAGCAATAAATACAAGAAATGTGCACGTGTGAAGGTTCATCAGGTGGCATGCCCAAATGGCGTGAAGACTAGTACTCCTATAGGGGCAAAAGCCTCTTGGTGGTACAAGGTTACACATAAAAAACGTTGATTAAAATACACAAACAAAGTGTCTATAATATTTTTGGAATTTTCTCTCTTAGAAAAACAAAGAAAACTTTTCAACGCTTATTTTCCCGATTCTAGACATTAAATAAAAAATCAAATTGGTCCACTTCCAAAATATAGAAAATTGTCAAAACCTAGGGTAAGAAAGCTCTAGATCTCCCCTACACAGCCCCGCTGACCTTGCCCCAAAATCAATAGTAATTTTTAAGATATGATCTCTGAAAGCACAGTTACCCAGAATCTGTTTGAAATGATACTTTGGGATAAATAAATATGCCATAAATCATTCTGGATGAATTTGGTCATGATATGTTTATCCTTTGTTCCAGAGACCAAGAAGAAGATTTAGGGAGAAAAGTCAATTGAAACGTAGTTTTGTAGATGGAGAAACAATTTCACGAAATAGAGTGAAGTTCAGGACGTCACTCTGCAACGTGTTTTGAACAATTGATTTATAAAAATTTCTGGGAGCAAATACCCAATGGAATTTAACAAAAGACCTATGTTCAGAAATATGGATGTCTAGTTTCAGGAAAAAAAAAGATCACTCCATTGGAGTTAAATTGAAATCACAATCGTGCGTCGAATGCACATTGCCCGAACTCAGAATCAGTTCGGGCAGAGGTTTTCACAAAAATTGTTTGACTCCATTAAAAGATTTCAAAATTCATGAAAAAATTCAGAGATACTCTAAAGGTATGCATAAACAAGAGAAAATTCAAGAAAGCAATTATAGATGTCGAAACAATCAAAAATAAAACGGAGAAAGAAAGAAATCACATTCAAGCAAAACAGAAAAGTGTCAAAGTGAAGAGTACTCCCTCAATTGGTTCTTCCACTTTTCATTCTAGGTTTCCTTTACCATCTCCATGCATTCTTGACTCCTTCTCCTCCTCTTGCCTCTTGCCTCTTTGATCTCCTCCACACCTCTTTGACCTAGCCTCCTCTCTCTCTTTAACCTAGCCACTCTTGTTCTCCCCTCCTTTTCTTGACCTAGCTTCTCTATTTTATATGCTAGGGTTTTCTTCCTTTGGGCTTGGCCCATTAGAGCTAAGAGTAGGCCATTTAAACTTTTCATATTTTCTTATTTTCTTTGACAAAAATAATAATTTTTGTAATTTTTATTTTTATTATTTTTAATTTTCTTTGTACAATTTAGGCCCGAGCAAAATAGGGTGTCCACAGATTCCCCTCTTTACTTGTCTTCCTCCAGAAGGGACGCTTTCAGCGCTGGCAGAGGGAACAAGTAAAGACAAAAGGATGCCCTTGTTTGTCTTGGCCAGAGGAAAACTAATTGGTGCTAAAACACTTAAGAAAATCTACTCGATCATGCACCCTAAAACATGAAATTAATGAAAAATGGTATTCCCAAGTCTGCTCCAAGAAATCTACTTCAGCTTTTTAGACTTTCTAATGTAGATTTTAATTTTGAATGACGTAGATAATCTTACGGCGGGGCTCGTGAGTCCCCAAAATTTATGGGAGTCAGCTTTTGAAACACTCAACGGCGAAAACTGATCACTATAGATCTTGACGGGCAAGAAACTCTAAAAAGTTGTGGATGTCAGATCCCGAAACACTCATTGGCGAAATCTGATTCCTATGGAAGACGAATTATGGGCGTCAGATCCCGAAATATTCATCGGCGGAACCTGATCCCTATGGAAAATGGTGGGCGTCAAATCCCAAAACACTCATCGGTGGGACTTTGATTCCCGTACTTAATCCCAAAACACTCATTGGTGGGACTAAGTATTGAATCCTAAAACACTCATTTGGTAGGATTCAAGACGGGGCCAGCTCTCGAAACACTTGAGGGTGGGATCTGGTCAAAGATGGGCACCAAAATCCCTAAACACTCATATGTGGCACTTTGATTCCCGTATCCGATCCCATAACACTTATTGGTGGGATAGGATATTAAACCCTGGAACACTTATTGGTAGGATTCAATTATGGCGCCAGATCTCGGAACACATATTGGCGAGATTTGGTCCAATTAAAAGGTGGGTATCACAATCCTTAAACACTCCTTGGTAGGATATTGATTCCCATCCGACCCAAAAACTTATTGGCGGGATAGGATACTGAACCCTAAAACACTCATTGGTAGGATTCAATGGTGGCATCAGATCTCGGAACACACATCGGTGAGATTTGGTGCAATTAAAAGGTGGGTATCACTATCCTTAAACACTCCTTGGTAGGATATTGATTCTCGTATCTGACCTGAAAAAACTTAGTGGTGGGATAGGATACTGAACCCTAAAACACTCATTTGTAGGATTCAATGATGGCGCCAGATCTCGGAACAAACATTGGTGAGATTTGGTCCACTTAAAAGGTGGGTATCACTATCCTTAAACACTCCTTGGTAGGATATTGATAACCGTATCTGACCCAAAAACACTCACTGGTGAGATAGGGTATTGAACCCTAAAACACTCATCGATAGGGTTCAATGGGGCCAGATCTCGTAACACTTATTGGTAAAATTTGGTCCAAAAAGTTGGGTATCATTATCTTTAAACACTCCTTAGTAAGATATTGATTCCCGTATCCGACTCGAAAACACTTATTGGTGGGATAGGATACTGAACCCTAAAGCACTCATTGGAAGGATTCAATGGGGCCAGCTCTCGTAACACTCATTGGTGAGATTTGGTCCACTTAAAAGGTGGGTATCACTATCCTTAAACACTCCTTGGTAGGATATTGATTCCCGTATCTGATCCGAAAACACTCACTGGCGGGATAGGATACTAACCCTAAAACACTCATTGGTAGGGTTCAATGGGGCCAGATCTCGTAACACTTATTGGTGAGATTTGGTCCAAAAAGGTGGGTATCATTATCCTTAAACACTCCTTGGTAGGATATTGATTCCCGTATCCGACCCGAAAAGTCACTGGTGGGATAGGATACTGAACCCTAAAACACTCATTGGTAGGATTCAATGGGGCCAGATCTCGTAACACTTATTGGTAATTTGGCTCAGAAAATGGATATCAAAATCCCTAAACACTCATTGGCGAAAACTTGATGACCAGGAGAAAGTGTTATGAACGTCAAGTTCTCGAAACACTCATTGGCGATAACTTGACGACCAAGGAGATCGCGGCAGGTACGAGCCCAAAAAATTATGGGTACCAGATTTTCGATGGCTTTCTATGAGCATCGAAAACTGATCACCACATGAAATAAAGTTTAAGTGACTATAAAGATTTTCCCTACTTCCAAGCTTGCCTGGACTTTATAGGTCTAAAAGGATTTATGCAAAACATGCATTTCCTGATGTCCCAACTTACTTGGGTTTAGCAGGTCCCAAGGATTACACAAAATATGTTTTTCCTGCTCTTCCCAACTTGCTCGAGTTTAGCAGGTGATAAAAAGGTTTATGCATATGCGGATCATGCAAATGCTCATGCGAATACCATGTCAAATGGAAACAGGAACCACTTGTTGACTTATGGAAGTATCGTGCGAATGTCATGCAAATTGATGCGCATGCAAATGTGGCAACGATGCTAATAATTTAATCGACTCAAATGTGAATACACATGCAAAGATAATGAACATATGCAAACATAGTGATAACATGAGCATATAAGAGACATGCATACAAACATGGTCCAAAACATCACTTTATTTATTTTTATTTGATTTTCTCTTCCAAAGGGAAAATGGAAACAACATTTGGGGATACTCATGCCCCAACACTTTGAGGGGAAGTGATTCCCCAGCATTCTTAGGAAAAGAATGTTGTGGGCACATTAGGATCCCGACAACCAAAAAGATGATTCCCAATCCACCGACAGGAGAATGGAGGAAAATTGAGGGCATTAGAGACCTTATATAGCCAGAAGTCTGCTTTTGGGACACCGGGATCCCAACCCTAGATGCAGAGGAAATGATTCTCCAGTCCGCAAACAAAGAAGTTAAAAGAGAACTTGAGACATCGAAATCCCAAGACAAGCAGAGAGGAGTGTTTTTGGGATACTTCGATCCCAATACTAAGGGCAAGATGATTCCCCAGTCAATGGGCGGGGATTAAGTCCGTATTCAGGAGAAGGGAATTCCCCAAGTTAGAGATCGAGGCAGGATGACCGTTTATATAATGAGGAGGTAAAATTACTCTCCTATCAACGGGAAAAATGAAGAAGGTGAAGGCGAACACTATTACATCTTAATCTTCGAAAATCAAGTAAGGAGGGTAAAAATGCTTCAACTTTGACTAAGCTGTCAAAAGCCAATTAAGAAATCTTTGACCTTATCTTGAAATTCATCTTGATTTCGAGTATTGAACACTAATAAAGCACTTCTTCTTTCTTAAAAGTTAACTTGGTCTTAACCATTGAAAGCCAAGTAAAGAAATAAATCAATACATTGGTTTCAATCATCGAAAACCAAGTAGAAAAAATATCATGGTAGAGGTGACTTGATTACAATCCTCAAAACCAAGAATTGTCTGCCCTCATACTTCTATTTTCAAGGATTTACATGTAAATGTGAAGTATAACATTACTCTATTAGAATGGAATTTATCAAAGAATTAAGAGAGAATTTGGGACATCTAAATCCCATGATAAGCACAGAAAGAGACACATTTGTGGGACCTCGTGACCTTGTCTCTGAAAATAGGAGGATTTCCCCAGTCAATGGACAAGGGGCTGGGACCACAATTTGGGTAGAAAGGGATTCCCCAGCCAAGAGACTGAGACGGGGCAACAATCTATTCAACGAGGGGATAAGGTAAAATTACTCTCCTAATGACTG